>CAKNYM010047887.1:89548-138570 GCA_932195095.1 Andricus curvator
AAAAATTATATAGTTGCAACAGAGATATGTTAAATATAAATAAAGTTTCATTGCACGAATTATAACCAATATTCAACTACATAACCTTGAAATAAATAATTCATGCTCCTTAATATAGAAAAATTATAATTCAATCTTTATGTAATTTAACCCTCCGTTTGGCACATGGGTCCAGCCAGACCTTTCGCAATTCAAAATGTTCTTTTAGTATACTTCTGATTGAGTTAGTGACTTGAAACTCCCTGACTTTTCCTAAAATTTCCTCAGCTATCATTAAAAAAATTGAAAGTATACATGCCATACAAGGATAATTACAAGAATATTTATTCAAATATACTTCGGTTTGACACATGTGGCCTGGCCAGACCCCTATATATTTTATGCGGAAAAGTATTAAATATGCATAATGCATTTTGAACATTTTGATTCGTTTTTTTAGTTTCTCTTGGTATTTTTCCATTCAAACTGCCTTCCATATTATCTTGGCATCTTGCATACACATATGTGAACGTTATAAAGTGAACCCTTACTTCTCCTGCTTCCATTGCCATCACATCACTCACTTCCCATACCCTCAATTTCAATAATTCCCTTCTAACACTGCCCAGCCCCTCATTAACCCTACTTTTCACCCCCCCTTCCCTTTCCCTCTCCTCAACTCCCCTACATTCATTCCCCACGCATCCGATCCACGCACTTTCTCACCCCCTTCACTTCTTTTACTTCTCCCTCCTCTACATCACCACCCCTAACATTCTTCACATACCTCACTTCTCTTACTTTCTATCTCCTCACTTTCCTTACTTCTCCCTCTCTCACATCCCAGACTTACATTCGCTTCTCCTACTTCCCAATTCCTCACATCCCACACTTCCAATCCCATCACTTCCCTCACTTCCCCTAATTCTACACCCATACTTCTCCTCCCCTCCCTTTCTTTACTTCTCCCTCATCTCCTTTCCCTCTTCTCAATTCCTCTAGTTCCATTCACTTCTCTTACTTCTCCCTCCTCTACATCCCAATCCTAGACATTGCTCACATCCCTCACTTCTCCCACTTTCTACTCCCTCACATTCCTCACTTCTCCGTTCTCTAATTTCCCACCCCTCACATCTCTCACTTGCACTTACTTCTCCTATTTCCCAAACCCTCACATCCCACACTTCAAATCACATCACTTCCCTTATTTCTCCATTCTCTACTTCCCCTAAATCCACTCACATACTTCTCCTACTTCTTCTCCCTTCCCTTACTTGTCCCTCATTAACATAAATTCCATTTATAAGAATAACCCTTCGATGGTACACTTCCCGATGCGTAACATAGCTGGCATACTGGGGGCTTTTTGACCCCAAGAGAAAAAGGCTTCCCGCAAAGAGCCAATTCATTATTATGAGTAGCTGAATTTTTTACACACTCTTGGATAGTTACTTTAAAGAATGCTGTGGGTTATTTAGTTCAAAAGTTCCTCTAAATATGAAAAAAAGATTGTAGAAGTTAAAAAATAGAGAAAAATGACATTTTTTACGAGTTGGAGGGGGTATCTGGCTAAGGCGACAGGGCTTTATAAGTACCATTTTCCAATGTTGAAGGGACTTAAATTAAGATTGAAAATGCCTGGAGTCTTTTTGACCCCAGTGTGCCATTGAAGGGATAGTACAGATGATAATAAAGCGTAAAAATGAAGGGGGAAAAAAAAAGATTTTCTTCACCTGTGAAATTTGTTTTTCTACATTAAATTTTTGTTAGTTTACCACAGTAGGTAATTAAATATATGCGAAAGCTGCTAAGGTAAGAAAAACCCAAAAATATATACCTTCGTGCTATATAAATGCATTTCAATACACCTCCAAAAACGCAGTATTTCCATACATTTGTATGGAAACATACAGGGGTCTGGCCAGACCACATGTGCCAAACCGAAGGTTATCGGAAAATGTGCCAAACGGAGGGTTAATATTGTAAAAACACTAATCAGCTAATAATTAATTAATCATTTTCCAACATGAAAAGCTATAATAATTATTCCCATTGAAACATTTAAATAATGTTTATTTTATATTTTTCAAAAAAATTATTTTTTTATAATAATTTACGTTAGCTAATATTAAAAAATTAAAATTAAATCTTTAAGTAATTTAATATTGTGCAAAAAAATAATCAATGAATTCAGAACATGAAAAACATTAAATCATTGTTTTCATCGAAACATTCAAATAATGTTGATTTTATATTTTTCTAAAAAACCTTTTTTCAACAACATTTTGAACTAATTACAGAAAAAATGAAAACATGTGTACATATAATTTGGAAAATTGAATTCAGATAATCATATCACATCATCCGAAACATTTTAAAAATTATGTAACTGGAATAGGGGTATTTTAAATATAAATAAACTTTTATTATACCAATTATATGCAATATTCAATTACATAACCTTAAAGTAAATAATCAATTTATGTTACTCAATGGAAAAAAATTTTAATTCAATATGTACAACATTTAATATTGTGAAAAGAATTAATCAGTCAATAATCAATCAGTCAGTTTACAAAATAAAAAGCCTTAAATAATTATTTTCATTAAAAAATTCAAATAATTTTCACTTTATATATTTTTTAATCTTGAAATTTCATTTTCGAACATTTTAAATATTAATAGCCTTTTATACTAATTTTCAGGAAAAAATAAAACTCATGAACATTGTACATATAATTTTGAAATTGAATTCAGATACTCATTTGACATCATAAAGATTATGAAAAAATTACATCATTGTAATATGGATAGGTTTAAAAAAAATAAACTTAATTATACTCTAATTATATCCAATATTCAATCAACTCACCTTAAAGTAAATAATTAATTTATGTTACTTGATAGAGAAAAATTGAAATTAAATATTTATGTTATTTAATTTTATAACAAAGTTAATTAGCCAATAATGAATTAATCCTTTCATGACACAAAAAGCGTTGAAGAATTATATTCATTGAATCATTCAAATAATTTTTACTTTGTATTTTTCTGAAAATTTGAATGATTAATATCTCTTTAAACTATTTTAGAGAAAATTAAAATATATGTGCACATAATTTCGAAATCAAAATTCAGATACTCATTTCACGGCATCGCAAAATTAAAAAATATATATAATTGGAATAGAGGTATTTTAAACATTAACAACGGCCAACGGCCTTACCACGCTGAAAAACCCAGTTCTCGTCAGATCACTGAAGTTAAGCAGCGTTGGACGCGGTTAGTACTTGGATGGGTGACCATTCAAGAATACTGACATGAGTGCTGTTGGCACATCGTGGGTGTGGTGAGCCCACACTTGTAGTTATTTATAACTACAAGAAAAACCTAGAAACACTACCCGAATCGGGTAGTGTCACGCCTACCCTGAAAGGGAAATGGTTTAATGGTATATATATATATATATATATATAACAAACTTTTATTATACAAATTATAGTCAATAGTCAATTAACTAACCTTCCGTTTCCAGTACCGATAGAGGTTACACGGTGTTTTTCGAGTGCGATCATTTTTTGGCTGGGGAGAAGTGAAAAGTTGAGTAAGTACGGTGAGGGTGTGGAGAGTGAGGGGACTGGAGTGAAAGTGCAAGTGTGAATGAAGGGAGCGGTAGAAAGTGCGAATTTAATGAAAAAAAGATAAAAATTGACAAGAGCTGATTTTGAGGTTAGGTTCGTTTCGGCGGGACACTAGGTTTTTTGGAAGAGGGTGCGAGTTCGAAGGGTGTGAAGGGGGAAGGAGTAGAGGTGGCCGCACATTGCCAAAAGAAATCAGGATAAGAGGGTGAGCTTTGGGTAAGTTTTTTAAAGTTTGGGGTTGTGAGAAAAAGTGACGGGTGGGGAAGGGAGGAGACAGGAGTGGGAGAGTAGAGGCTAATGGTCGGTTAACACGTAATAGCAGCATGCCGGTTACGCGAAGTCCACAGAGTGAAGCCAATAGAGATAGCGAGAGAAAAGAGAGAGAGGATAGCGTAGCTGACGAGGCAAGCAGTGAGGGGAGCGCAGATGATACGTTCGCTACGCCTTTGAACCCCGTAGCAACGGCAGAGTCGAGTCGAGGAAGGGGCCATACGCGCGGGAAAAAACGGGGGACGATAAAAGGAAAAGGGAACGTGTGGGCGAAGATGCGGAGAGGGGCAATGAAATTAAAAAAGTTAAAACAAAGAAAAGAACACCGGATAGAGATAGGGATGAAGGGAATATGTTGGCAAAATTAGAAACTCTTATAAAGGGGTTTAGAGAGGAGACTTGCGGAAGATTGGATGAGGCTTGCAAAAGGCTGAATGAGATGCAGAGGCAAGGGGAGGGGGTAAAAGACGAAGTAAGAAAAGTGAGACAAAAGTGGGAAGAATGGGATGAATTATGGAAAGGAGAGAAAGAGAAGGTATGGAACAAATTGGAAAGCATAGAGAATAGACAGAGAGAGAATGAGGAGGATAGAAAAAGGGATATGAAATTGCTAGAAGAGAGAGTGAGCAAACTAGAACTAAGGAATGTGCATAAGGTTGAAGAGAAAGGCAGTTTGTACGAAGCGAGAGAGTGTGAGGTGGTTAGGCATGAGCAGAATGAAAGGTGGCGCTTGAGACTCGTTAAGGTTGAAAGAAGAATGGAAGAAGAAGAGAGAGTGAAGAGGAAAAGGAATATAATAGTGAAGGGTTTGAAAGTGGACAGTGAAAAGGAAGAAGAAGAGATTGGGAAGCTGATGAGAGACATCGGCGCGCAAGTTAGAGTAGAAGGTGTAAGAAGACTAGGAGGAAAGGAAGAGGGGAAAGAATGTCTGTTTTTAGTAAAATTAGGGAGTGAGGAGGATAAACATGAAGTTATGGAGAAGAAGAAGTTATTGAAAGGGAGAAAAGAAAGAATCGAAGGAGATCCGACGTGAGGGGAAAGGAGAAGAAAGTGGATAATCGACCGAAAGGCATGGACTGAGAGGAGTAAAGGTAATAGGTTAAGGATAGGGAGAGATAGGATATGGGTAAACGGAGATATATGGATTTGGGACGATGAAATAGAAGATCTGAGGGAGGGTAGGAAATGGGTAATGAATAAAGGGGACAAGACAGAGGAACGGGGGAATGCAAGTATCACGGGGGGGTTTTAAAACGACGAGAGGACTTGAATGCAAGGAAGAAAGGTGATAAATGCAATAAGGGCGACGTGAAAGTAGCGTTCTGGAACGTTTCAGGACTAAAAAACAAGGACAAAGGATTTTGGGGAGAATTGCAGAAGTGGGATGTGATAATGATGAGTGAGACGTGGGTAGATGAGAAAGAATGGAAAGGCATGAAAAGAATATTACCGAAAGCATATGAGTGGAAGATGCAAGCAGCGAGAAAGGAGCATGTAAAAGGGAGAGGAATGGGTGGCATGGTGTCAGGGGTAAGAAAGGACCTGGTGGTAGAGGAAGAAAAGGGAGAGTATGTAGAAGAAAAGGACGGAACAATGGTTAGAAGAATAAAATTAGGAAAAGTTATTATGGATGTAGTATGCGTGCACAGAAGAAGAGGCGAAGAGGGAGGATGGAGAACAATAAGGAAATGGACAGAGGAAAAAGATGAGAGGTTGGTCCTAATAGGGGGGGACTTGAATGCATGGACCGGGGAACAAGGAGGAGAGGTATGGGATAGTGAAAAGGAGATGTTCATGAGAAATTCAAAGCAAAAAGAAACGGACCGGGAGGGTAGGAGGCTTCTGGACTTGTTGGGAGAAGCGGGATGGTTCATTTGTAACGGCAATACCAAGGGGGATGAAGAAGGGGAATATACGTACGCGGGTATAGGAGACACCGTCATAGATTACATTCTGGCAGAAGAAAGAATAAGGAAGTTGATGGTTAAAATGGAAGTGGGCGACGTGATAGGCTCAGAACCGGTGATCGCGACAATAAGAGGTGGTAGACCAAAGCAAGGTAGGGGAAAGAGGGAAGGAAATAGGGAAAATAAATTCAAAATGGGAACTTGGGGGGAGGAAAAGTTAAGAGAATTTAGAGACAAAATAGAAAACGAGGAAATAGCATGTTTGGAAGAGGAAGGAGTAGACAAGCTGCTAGAAAATCTCAAAGGAGTGATTGATAAAGTAAGTGAAGAGGTGAGACCAAGAGAAGAAGAAGGGGGTTTAGGAGAGGTTGGTGGGACGATGCATGCAGGGAAAGTAAAGATAGGGTGAAGGAAAGTGTAAGAAAATGGAGGAAAGGGGAAATGGAAAAAGGAGAACTCAACAGGAGAAAGAGAGAACACGAAAAAATGATAAAGGAGAAAAGACAGAAAGAGAAAGAAAGGTACATGAAAGAGGTAGAGAAAGCTGTAAAGGAAGGGAGGGAATGGGAAGTGATAAACAGGGAAAGAGGGGGAAGGAAGGGCATAAATGAAGAAATAGGAATGAAAGAGTGGACGAAGCACTTCAAGGGACTGTTAGGAGGGGTGGAAAATAGGGTAAAGGGAGAAGGAAGAAAAGCGGTAGAGCGAGACGAGGACAGCGCAAACGAGATTAGTAGGGAAGAGGTGAATGAGGCGATTGATCGGTTGAAAAGAAATAAGGCAACAGGAGAAGATGGCTTGGAAAATGAAGCACTGAAATATGGGGGATTAGGAGTGAGAGAAGAGATGTGGAAGATTTGCAATAAGGTATGGAAAGGAGAAGGGTGGCCGGAGGAATGGAAGACAGGGCTGGTAGCACCGTTGATTAAGAAAGGAGATGGAAAAAGGGCAGAGGAATATAGAGGGATCACACTCATGTCGGTGGGATATAAAATTTATGCGGAAGTGCTTAGACGGAGGTTAGAAAGACAGGTGGAAGAAAAAGGAAGTATACCACACAATCAAACGGGTTTTAGAAAAGGGATGGGAACCATAGATAACATCTACGTGCTCAACTATCTAGTCAATAGGAACCTAGGGCGAAAGAAAGGAAAACTAGTTGCACTGTTTGTCGATTTTAAGGCAGCATTTGACTCAGTTAACAGGAGGGTGTTATGGGCAGCCATGAAAGAGAGAGGAGTATACGAAGGATTAATAGAGAGGTTAAAAGAAATATTCGTGGAAACTAAGATAAGGGTGAAGATAGGAGATAAGAAAGGAGAGGAATTCTGGACAGGAAGGGGCCTCAGGCAAGGGTGTCCGTTGAGCCCACTTCTGTTTAGTATTCTTCTGGCAGATTTAGAGGAGAAGTTGGAGAGGAAAGGGAAAGGGGGAACAACGTTAGGAACAGGCAAAGTGTACTCACTAGCATATGCAGATGATGTAGTGCTAGTAGCGGATGATGAAAGAGGTATGAATCTGTTGATGAGAGTGTTCGAAGACTATGTGAGAGAAAAGGGTTTAACTGTGAATGTGAACAAGACTAAGATGATGTGTTTCAGAAATAAAAGGGGAAGATTAGAGTATGAATGGAAGATAAATGGCGTGGTGGTGGAGTTGGTGGATGAGTTTTGCTACCTAGGATTTTGGTTCGAAACTAGAGGAGGAAGTGACCTGCAGGTGAGAAAGAGATTAGAATGCGCGAGTAAAGTAATGGGACAAGTATGGGGTATAGGAAAAAGAAGGTTTAAGGATGACTGGAAGATGAGAGTATGGATGTTTGATGTATTAGTATGGTCAGTGTTAAGCTATGGAGTGGAAATTTGGGGATGGAAAGAACATAAGAGAGTGGAAAGTTTGCAGGAGAGATTTTTGAGATGGGTTATCGGAGTGAGTCATAACTGTCCAGGTTATATGCTGAGGGAAGAAATAGGACGGGAAAAAATGGTGGTGAGGCAAGTGGAAAGAGCTTGGAACTTTGAAGAGAAACTAAGAAGGGGAGAAGGAAGCAAAATTGCACAAGCGTGTGCCCGGGAGGTTATGGATAAAGAGAGAAGGGGCAACGTGGGACGTTCAAAATGGGAGGATGAGAGATATGTAATGAGGTTTGAATGTGGTATGCAAGTTAGGGGCAAAGAGTGGAAGGAAATAGAGGAAGAGATTAAGGCAAGACAAGGGGAGGAAAGATGGGGGAAAATCGCTGATTCAAGGTACAACAGCTGGTATAGAATGGTGAAGATGCAGGGGGAGCCAGAGTACCTGCAAAAGATTAAAAAGGAAAGCAAATGGAATAGAGTGGTGAGATTCAGAATGGGAGAGGGTGTGAGAGCATGTAGGTATTGGATGGATGAAGAAGAGAATGTGTGTAGAGTATGTAAGTATGAGCAGGAAACATGGTTGCATGTGTTAGAGAGGTGTACAGGTGACGAAGGGGGAGGGGAGAGCATAGAAGAGAGAATGAAATGGATTCTGAATGAAAACGGTCAGGGGGAGGAATGGATGAAGAAGCTGGAAGAGCTGAGGGAGAGAGCTGGTGGCACAGGGTAGGGAAAAAGCCAAAAAATGACTCCTAAAGAAGGAGAATTACGAAGTAGTGTTGCGGAGTAGAATCCAATTATGAGATTGTTAGTGGTAAGAGGAAATGGAAGCCCAGGGCAAAGTCGCAAGCGTTTAGATATAAGAAAAATAAGTTAAGACGATATATAGCGAATAGTTCATAAGATAGTATAAGGCTTGTTTGTAAGAATACATGTAATGGTTATGTAAAGACTCTCAAACCCGTAAAAGGGAGAGAGTATAAATAAAGAACTAACCTTGAAGTAAATAATCAGTTTATGTTACCTAATCAAAAGCAATTAAAATTCAATCATCATGTAATTTAAAATAGTTGAAAAAAATAATCAGCTAATAATTAATCAATCTGTTTATAACATAAAAAACATTCAACTATAATTTTCATTCAATCATTGGAATAATTTTTATTCTACATTAGAAAAAAATTTACTATCATTTCTGAAAATTAAACATATTAGTAAACTTCCATACTAATTTCAGAAAAAATAAAAACATATTCCACTCGTTTCACAACATCAGAATCATTTAAAAAATAATGTAATTAGTGGTTTTTCGAATTTAACTAAACTTTTATTATGCAAATTATATCCAGTATTCAATTACATGACCTGAAAGTAAATGATCAATTCATGTTTCTGAATTTAAAACAGTTCAAATTCAATCTTTATGTAATTCAATATTGTGGTAAAAATTAATCATCTAATAATTAATTAAACAATCCACAACATAAAAACTCTCAAGCAATTATTTTCATCGAAATAATCAAATTATTTTTATATTATATATTTTTTTAAATTTTAACTTTCATTTCTGAATATTTTGATTTATTAATAAGCTTTTGAAAAAATTCCAGAAAATCAAAGTTCTAATAGAATCAATAATTAATCAATCATTTAAAAACATAAAAGGCATTACACAAATATTTTCATTTAAATATTCAATTAATTTTAAATTCATATTTTTTTAATTTTTAATTGCATCACTTAAAATTTAAATTATTAATAACCATTTATACAAATTTTATGAAAAATCAAAATACATGTACATATAATTTTGAAAATTAAATTCAGACAATCATTTCAGACCATCGCAAACATTTAAAAAAATTATATAATTATAATGAAGGTATTCAAAAAAACTTTTATCACAAAAATTATAGTCAATATTCAGTTACATAACCTTGCAGTCAATAATCAATTTATGTTATCTAATTAAAATTAATTAAAATTCAATATTTATGTAATTCAATATTGTGAAAAACATTAATCAGCTAATAATTAATTAATCAGTTTATAACATGGAAAATATCAAATAATTATTTTTATTTAAACATTAAAATAATTGTTACTTCATATTGTTATGAAAATTTGAATTAATTTAATAATTATTGTTGTTCAAATGAATACAACCGTGAGGTGTACTTAAAAGTTTAAAGATTTGCCTACATATGAAAGCATATGTACATATAATTTTGAAAATTGAATTCAGATACTCATTTCGCAATCTCAGAAACAATTGGACATTTATGTAACTGGAATAGGGCTATTTTCATAATCTTAAAGTAAATAATCAATTTATGTTATTGTAATTTTTAACAGAAATAGTTAATATTTAATTAATGATTTCAGAACATAGAAAGCATTTAATAATTATTTTCTTTGAAATATTAGAAAAACTTGTATTTAATATTTATCTGAAAATTTTGATTATTATTAACCTTTCAAAGTAAAACCAGAAAAAATTGAAATATATGCACATATAATTTTGAAATTGAATTCGGATACTCACTTCACAACATCACAAACATTTTAAAAAATTATATAATTGTAATGGAGATATTTCAAAGGAAAAATAAATTTTTATCATAACAATGTCAGCCAATATTAAATCAGATAACCTTAATGTAAGTAATCAATTTATGTGACTTAATTGAAAACAATTCAAATTCAATCTTTATGTAATTCACTTTTTTCAAAAAAATGAATCAGTCGATAGTTATTAATAGTTAATTCATCCGTTCATAACATAAAAATCAACCCACAATATCATTTGCATTGAAACATCAAAATAATTTTTATCTTATATTTTTCTACAAATTTCAATTATTTATAATCTTTTTAACAAATTCCATAAAAACTTAAAACACATTTACGTATAATTTTGAAGATTGAATTTAGATAATTTTCTCACAACATCCTAAACATTTTGAAAAATATGGAATTGGAAGAGAGGTATTTTAAATATGAATAAACTTTTATTATAAAAATCATATTCAATATTCTATTAAATAACGATTCCTTTTATACCACAATCTTACACAAGATGGAGGTTACCTTTTTTCATATGAAGGATTTGAACTTTTATTCCTGAAAATTTAATTTGATTATGAAATAGAATCAGTTAATATATAATTAATTAGTTCACAACATAAAAAGCATTAAACAATTATTTTCACTGAAACATGCAAAATAGATTTTTTCATTTGAAATTGCATTTCTATAATTTAATTTATTAATGACTTTTAAAACTAATTCCATAAAAATTCAAAATATATGTATATGTATATTAATTAATCATTTAACAACATAAAAAGCAATAAACAGTATACCATTAAGCCATTTCCCTTTCAGGGTAGGCGTGACACTACCCGATTCGGGTAGTGTTTCTAGGTGGATAGTTTTCTTCTAGTTATAAATAACTACAAATTTGGGCTCACCACACCCATAATATGCCAAAAATTTGAATTAATAATAACCTTTTGAACTAATTCCATAGAAAAGTAAAAAATATGTACATATAATATTGAAAGCAGAATTCAGATACTTATTTCACAACATCAAAAAATTTACAAAAATTATACGATTGGAATAGAGGTATTTTGAAAATAAATAATCTTTTATTATAAAAATTATAGTCAATATTCAATTACATGGCCTTCAATTAAATAATCAATTTATCTACTTAATTTAAACAAATTAAAATTTAATCTTTATGTAATTTAATATTGAAAAAAAATTAATCAGCTAATTATTAATTAATCTGTTGA
Source organism: Andricus curvator (assembly GCA_932195095.1). Lineage (NCBI taxonomy): Eukaryota > Metazoa > Arthropoda > Insecta > Hymenoptera > Cynipidae > Andricus > Andricus curvator. The sequence goes on from CAKNYM010047887.1 coordinate 101,005, forward strand.
CAACATAAAAAGCATTCAACTATAAATTTCATTCAGGCGTTCGAACAACTTTTACTTTACATTTTTTTTTTAATTTTCAGTTTCATTTCTGAAAATCTGATTCATTAGTAACCTTTTTTTAGTAATTTGAGAAAAAATTAAAACATATTTACATATAATTTTAAAAATGAAATTCAGATAATCATTTCGCAACATCACAAACATTGGCAGAAATTACGTAATTGGAATAGAGGTATTTTAAATGTAAATAAACTTTTATTATAGAAATTATAGCTAATATTCAATTACCTAACCTTAAAGTAAATAATAAATTTATGAACTTAATTAAGAAACAAATCAAAATCAATCTTCATGTAATTTATTATTTTGAAAAAAATTAATCAGATAATACAAAAATTTGCAAAAATTATACAATTGGAATAGAGGTATTTTGAACATAAATAATCTTTTATTAAAAAAATTATAACCAATATTCAATTACATAGCCTTAAAGTAAATAATCAATGTATGTACTTGTATGTATTTATTCCCTCCCTTTTACGGATTTGAGGGCCTCCGCTCCCTTCACAGTACGTTACAAAACCACTTATACTACCTTAATAATACTTACTACCTAAATAATAATATTCTACTTATATTAACTTATTTACTATCGCTTTGTCTTAACATAGTTACTCTCGAGATTTGCTGACTATTGAGTTTCCTGGGCTTCCGTTTCTTCTTACCATTTCCGTTAACATGATTTTTCAAGCTTTATTTACATTAGTGTCCTTGACTAGGAGTACGCGATTGGCCTTTCCCTACTACATGCCCTTTACTTTCTCTCATTTCTTCCAGTCTCATCATCCAGCTTGCCTCTTGTCCACTTCCATCCAAGATCCAACTTATCCTATCATCCACACTGTCCCCACCTGTTTCATCCTCCGTACATCTCTCTGAAACATGCCCCCATGATTCTATCTCGTTCTAAATTCCTCGACCTGTTCCACTTTCTCCCCGTACATCTTCCATTCATATTCTACCTTTGTCCTTCTGTTCCTAAACATCATCACCTTCGTCTTATTTACATTTACCGTTAAGTCTTTAATTCTCACATACTCCTCGAACACTCTCATTATGAGACTCATCCCTCTCTCGTCATCCGCTAATAAGACTATATCGTCTGCATACGATAAGGAATATACCTTGCTATTTTCCAAAGCCGTTCCCGCTTTTCCTTTCTTCTCCAGTTTCTCCTCTAGATCTGCCAACAAGAGACTGAATAGTAGTGGGCTCAATGGGAACCCTTGCCTGGGCCCCCTTCCACTCCAAAAAATCTCCCCTTTTTGTTTCCCAATCCTCACCCTTATCTTAGTCTCTTCGAATATCTCCTTTATCCTCTCGACCAACTCTCCGTCCACCCCCTTCTCTTTCATCACCTGCCATAATACCTTCCTGTTTACCGAGTCAAATGCCGCTTTAAAGTCTACAAATAAGGCCACTAACTTCCCTTTCTTCCTCCCTAAGTTCCTATTCACTAGATAATTCAGTACGTAGATGTTGTCTACTGTTCCCATCCCTTTCCTGAAGCCCGTCTGATTGTGTGGAATAATCCCTTTCTCTTCCACCTCCGTTTCTAATCTTTTTCTGAGAATCTCCGTACATATTTTGTAGCCCACTGATATAAGTGTGATTCCCCTATACTCCTCCACCTTCTTGCCCTCTCCTTTCTTAATTATCGGCACCACTAACCCTGTCCTCCATTCCTTAGGCCATCCCTCTCCTCTCCAAACCTTTTTGCATACCTCCCACAATTCCTTTCTCACCCCTTCTCCTCCAAAACTCAAAGCCTCGTTCTCAATATCGTCCTCACCTGTTGCCTTGTTTCTTTTAAGCCTCCCTATCGCTCTATTCAATTCCTCACTACTTATCCCATTATTGCTATCATCTTCCCCTTCTATTACCTTCCTCTTTTCACCTAACACCTTATTTTTCACAGTCGCTTAAAGTACTGGGTCCACTCATCCATCTCGATTTCCTCATTGATGCCCTTCCTTCTTCATCGTTCCCTATTGATCATCTACCATTCCCTCCCTTCCCTGATTGATTTTTCCACATCTTCCATATACCTACTTTTCTCTAACTGCCTTTTATCACTTAACAATCTTTCATGTTCTCTCTTTCTCCTATTATATTCCTGTTTCCCTATCTCCCCTTTTCTCCACTTTTTTACATTTTCCTTCATTCTATCTTTACTCTCCTTACATTCTGCGTCCCACCATCCCCTCTTTATTCCCTCCTCCTCTCCTCTTGGCCTTACTTCTTCTTTTATCCTCTCGGTTAGTTCTTTTATCTTTTCAAGACGCGTGTCCACGTCTTCCCCTTCCATTCCTCTAATCTCCTTGTTCTCCATTCTTTCTTTAAATTCTCTCAATTTATCCTCCCCCCATCTACCCATTTTTACTTTCCTTTCGCCAGTTCTTACCCTTTTTTCGCTATGCCGCTTCCATCCTGAGCATTTCAATGTCGCTATTAGCGGGAAGTGTTCTGAACCTATTTCATTACCTCCTTCCATTTTATCCATTCTCTTCCTTATTCTTTCTTCTGCTAGAATGTAATCAATCACTGTCTCCCCTTTCCCTATAAAAGTCACTTCCCCTTCTTCATCTCCCCTTATATTTCCATTGCAGATAAACCACCCCTCCTCTCCTAACAGGTTCAAAAGAGTTTTACCCTCCCGGTCTACCTCCCTGTGCTTGGAATTTCTTCGAAAAGTTTCGCTTTCTTCATCCCATATCTCCCCCCCCCCTAACTCTCCTGTCCACGCGTTCAAGTCTCCTCCTATCAAGACCAACTCTTCATTCCTTTCCTCCATTCATTCCCTTAATACTCTCCATCCTTCCTCTTATCCTCTCCTTCTATACACACAAACGATCGCCACCCTCTCTGTTCCTACCTTTATTCTTCTCACCATCACGCCCTCCAGCTTTTCTTCTCGCTCTTCCACTCTTTCATTTCTCATCAGCTTCTTTTTAACCCGTGACACCATGCCTCCCATCGCTCTTCCCTTCTCATGTTCTTTTCTCGCTTCTTGCATTGTCCATACATAACCCTTCGGCAACTTTCGTTTCAAGCCCTTCGAATGCTTTTCATCCACCGACGTTTCACTCAGCATTACCACGTCCCATTTTCCAATAGCCTCCCAGAACCCCTCGTTCTTGTTTTTTAGCCCTGACACATTCCAGAAAGCCTCATTACCTTCGTTTACCCTTCTCTCAAGTATCGATCCCTCTGCTCTCAGCTCTTCTCTCTCTTCGTCCCAGATCCACTTCATCCCATTCACCCACAACCTGTCTTTCCCCATCCAAACATTACCCCCGTTCCTCCTCTCTATCCATGCTCTCCGTTCGATCATCCACTTCCTCTTTCTCTCTCTCTCCATGTCAGGTCCTCTTCAATTTTTTTATTCCTGCCCTTTAGTACCCTTTTCCCTTCCATAATTTCTCTCTTCTCCTCCTCGCTTCCCACTTTCACTATGAGCACACCTGCTTTCCCTTCTGTCTTTCTCCCCAGTACCTTCACTGCCTCCACTCTCACCTGAGCCCCAATATCATTCATCAGCTTCCACACTTCTTCCTTTCCCGAGTCGCTTTCTACTGTCATTCCTTTAATTACTATTTTTCGCTTTCTTTTCATTTTCTCTTCTCCTTCTAGTCTTACTTCTATTTCATTCAGCCGTATGCGCATTCTCTCATTTTCTTCCTGCAGTTTCTTATCATCCCCCTTGACTACGTCTCCTAATCCCACCTCTTCCTTCTTTTTACTCTCGCATTCTATTTTCCTGACCTTCCCCTCAAGCAAACTCATTTCAGCTCTCCTTTCTTTCTCACTCTCTATCTGTTTACTCTCTATACTATCCAGTTTCCTAAATACCTCCTCTTTCTCGGCCTTCTACAGAGCATCCCACTCCTCCCATTTCTTTCTCATTTTTTTCACTTCCTCCCTGATTTCTTCCCTATGCGTCCTCGCTCTGTCAAAACCTTTGCAGGTTTCCTCTCTGAGGCCTCTGATGAGTTTCTCGAGGCCATCTAAACTACTCCCCCCTGACCTCCTTACAGGTGGTGTTATCTGCCTAATCTTCTTGAGCGCTTTCTCATTTTCCCCTTCCTCATCTAACTGGTCTCTAACCCTTTTATTATCCTCCGACTGCTCCCCTTCGCTACTCGTGGTCGCTGGTTGTCGCCACTTATCAAAAAATCCTTTCGCGTTCGTACTATTCACACTGTGCGCTCTTTTTAGCCGTTGCAGGTTCGTCGGTCTGCCTCGTTTGCTTGCTACCGCCTCTTCCCCCCGCCCTTATCGATCTTTACGAATACCTCTGCCTCAACACTACTTTCATTGCTGCCAATGCTACCTTCGATGTTCGCGCTCGCCTCATTCTCTTGCCTACGTTCGCTGTTAATTCTCGACCCTCTCTCTGTATCCGTCTCCTGCTGCCCTCTCTCTGTCCTTCCTGGACTTCGTGTAACCGGCATTCTGCCGCGTATTCTTTCCTACGTCACGTTTTCTTTTCTCTCGCTTTCAATCCCCCATGCAAATCGTCCAATCTAGATCTGAAGCCACCACTCTAAAAAATCACTCAAAATCTCTGACACTATAACTCACCACTCTTAAATAACTGTTTCTTCTCATTCATCCAAACCTCACGCTCACCTGTCCCTCACCCCGCGTTAAAACACACCACTTTTCACAACCGTTCCTAACCTCAAAATCCTTCTCTTCCACTTTTGACAATTATATATCATTCACCACCCTTCTACCAACCCCTTCACTCTCACTTATTCCTTAGCCCTTAAACACTCTACTCACCGCCCTTTTTCCTCTTACACTCCCTCTTTCCCTTCACCAAAGCCAAAAAGTTAGCACCACAAAAATCACCAACAATCGCGATCGGTACCGGAAACGGAAGCCTCAATGTATGTACTTAATTTTAACAAATCAAAATTTAATATTTATTTAATTTAATATTGTGAAGAAAATTAATCAGTTAATAATTAATTAATCTTTTTGCAACATAAAAAGCATTAAACTATAATTTTCATTCAGGCATTCAAACAATTTTTATTTCACATTTTTTTTTTAATTTTCACTTTCATTCCTGAAAATTTGATTTATTATTAACCGTTTTTAGTAATTTGAGAAAAAATTGAAACAAATATACATATAATTTTGGAAATTAAATTCAGATAATCATTTTGCAACATCACCAACATTGGCGGAAATTACGCAATTGGAATATAGGTATTTTAAATGTAAATAAACTTTTATTATACAAATTCTAGCCAATATTCAATTATATAATCTTAAAGTAAATAATAAATTTCTGTACTTAATTGAAACAAATAAAAATCAATCTTCATGTAATTTAATATTTTGAAAAAAAATAATCAGATGAAAAATAATTAATCAATCAGTTCAAAAAATAAGAAGTATTAAACTATAACTTTCATTAAAACATTAACATAATTTTAAATTTATATATACTTTTAAAATTTGAACTTTAATTTCTGAATATTTGATTTATTAATAACCATTTAAACTAATTCCAGAAAATGTAGGTTTTAATAGAATCAGTTAATAATAATTAATTCATCAGTTCACAATATAAAAAGCATTAAACAATTATTTTCATTGGAACATTCATTTAATTTTTACATTATATATATGTTATTTAAATTTGATAATAATGCTATTATAACATCTGTGACTGGATTAGTAATATAGAAAAATAAAAATTACTGAACTACATTTTACGACGTGTATTCATAAAGTCAGTCATTAAAAACAAAGATAAAAACATAAGTACATAAATTAAATAAATTCATTTTGATAATTGGAGCTATTATTGAAAATATAATTATCTGTGATCGATAAAATAAGAAATCTACTTTTCCGCTTCTGTTATTTTTAATTTTAATAAATAGAGGTCACCATATGACTCACGAAGTGACGACTAAGAAAACTTCCTCCATGAAACTACAATGGCGGTTACGAGTTTTCATCTATAGGAAAGTAACATCAATCGGAGAATTTCAACGTAACGTCTGTTGTAGTGAAAAGAAGTTCAAAAAATATTATCTGGGTCGATTTTTATCCGACAGCTTCCGATGCACCATAAAGATTGTTAATCTACTTTTCTCCCGCCAAAACCAAAAGCATGACACCGCAAAAGCGTATTAGCGCCGAAGCTTGAAATTCCGAAAAGGCATAAGTCTCTGCATTTGGCAAACCAAAAGGGTATAAACGGCAAAGTTTGGAATTCCTAAAGGGCATATGCGCTATCACTTGGCACACCAAAAGGACATAAGCGACAGAGTTGGCCAAGTGATGGCGCTTATGTCCTTTAGGAATTTCAAACTTTGGCGTTTATACCTTTTTGGTTTGCCAAATGTCGGCACTTATGCCTTTTTGAAATTTCAAACTTTGGTGCTAATACTCTTTTACAGTGCCATGCCTTTGGTTTTGGTGGGAGAAAAGTACGGCGGACGGACGGACATCTGATCCACACTATAAGGGTTTCTGTCCGAGGCTACGCAACCCTAATAACCGGTAAAAAACATTGTCAGTACCGATAATTTTTTTACCGGTACCAGAAATTCTTTTACCGTTACCGATAGTGTGCACACTTCGAACGGAAAAAACTAAACAGAAAATGCTAAACAACAGGAAGACTTGTCAAATGAAGGACAATGACCATTATTGTACATACCTTCTCTCAGCTGCCAGATTTCACGTGACTAAGACAATGTTTATAGCATATCGGAAACTGTCGGATGATAAAAATCGACCCCAATACGATTTTTTGAACTTCTTTTCACTACAAAATACGTTACTTTGAAATCATACTTCAGTAGATGTTACCCTGAAGTTGGTACGATATGACCCTATTTGACTATATACACAAAATTTTATCAAAATCGGAGTGGGTGCAGATTTCACGATTTCCGGACAACCTCTTTCTAAAAATTTCATATAACGTTTATCACAAGGTTCAAGACGATTATTTCAAGGGTCCGCGGTCTAAACTTGTTATCTGACATTTCCGAAATTTTACACGGCGAAGGAAAATCGTTGTTATTTTTGCAATTTTCAATACTTTTTTAAACCGTGAAATGTTTTTTGTTCATTTACTAGAAAAAAATGATACACGTTAGTTTTATAACATTTAAATCCAAATCGAACGTTATATGACAAGTGAAAGCTATACATATGTTATCTACAAGGGGTCCACCCTAGCGAAAGAAACGGAAAGGCTCGGAAAGAAGGTTCCGTTCCGACTGTTTCCGAATTGTGTGGGACCTTCGCTTGCGATTTCTTTCCGAACGCCTCTCTTTCCGAAGGTTTCCGACGTATTTCCGAAGTTTCCCACTACATCTACTTCTTTCTGAACCTTTCCGATTTCTTTCCGAATAAATGTCGCTGAGTGACTGGGGTCGAATCGACAGATCTTCTTATTGCAGCGACTACAAAAAACTAAAAAAGAACGTGGGCCTAGAAGAATACTGGGAGGATGGAAATGTACAGGGGTGGATGAAAGAGCAATGGGCAAGACTAAGATGTGGAAATGTAGGGAAAGCTGGGAATAAGGGATACCAAGATGCTACTTGCAGAATCTGCAACGAAGAGGTTGAGGAAATGAAGCATATATGGACTTGCAAAGGCGTAAACGAGATTTTAAACGGTAAATGGACTAAGGGAGTAGCAGAGTGGGCAGCTGGTAAGACAGGAGCGGAATTTGAAAATCATATAATTCAAAGCTTAAACAAAAAACTGAACCCCGTCCTCTGGGGGTTTGCAAAAGACTTCGAAGAAAAGGAAATAGAGAAGGGTAGGGGCTGTGAAGTAACCTTAGATTAGAAAATTACTGATTAGTTATAGTGTTAAGTATACAAAATAGATAAATAGTTTGAAAATAGATTATAATGTAGTTCTAAGACATAATTTACATGTACAAATACAACTGGGAATGTAAAAATTGTAAAAACTCGCAAGAGTGTACAAAAGGAGAAATTAAATTATTATTATTATTATATAGTTAAACTTTCAACCAAAGAAATAAATTTTTAAACAAAATGATGAATATTAGTCAACAACAAGACTGATATTCTATCATAAAAAGAGGAACTTTCAACGAAATACAGGAATTTTCAATCAAATAGTTAAATTTTCAATTGAATAATATAAATTTTTAACCAAATATGAAATTTTTCAAACAAAAAGATTATTTTCGACAAATGATGGTTATATTATGAAAAAGAAAGATTTGTTAACTAAAATTATGGATCATCACCCAAAAAAAAATAAATGTTCAACAAAGTAGTTTCACTTTCAAATATAAGTTGTTGTATTTTCAGTAAAAAAAGATCAAACAGATTAATTTTCAATCAAACAGTTATGATTTTTAAACAAAAAAGTGCAAATTCTACCTAAATATATGTATTTTCAACCCAAAAAGACAAATTTTCAACAAAACAGTTGAATTTTCTACCAAAAAGAATGACTTCATAACAAAATTGCTGAATTTTCATCAAATTAATCAAATGAACTTTAATTTTCGAATTTTCTTCTGTATGCCTCACTGTTATTTATTCTCTATTGAAAATAAATGGTCGTACAAAGATTTTTCCTGAAAACCTATAAATAGGAAAATTTCATAATTATTAAGAAAGCCTTTTTTACTTCCACACTTCAAATATTCCATTTGCGCAACTATCATTTTTAATTACTGTATTTCCTTTTTTCATAAAATTGCCTGTTTGTATTGTAAAAAAAACTGTATATGAGATATAATTTGCCCTAAGCTGGACTTGTACAAGCATCACTTGGCTCCATTTCTATACTGACACTAAAAAAACAGATTTACTCCAAGAATAACTGCACAAAATAATGTTTGACTGAAAACACTATGGGAAAATAGGTATTTCCGAAAATTGTTGTGATTGTAAACAAAAATATTGGGAAAATCGCTATCATATCAGTGCGTCTTGCGTCGCCATTTTGTTTCTTCGATTTCATTCATATCGATTATAGCAGCAGGTATTCGCTTGCACTGAGCTCGATTGATTTGTAGCAAAGCAATTAAATGTGATTATATTTTTTGTGAGATCTACAAGAATCATTATCATTGGCAGAGTTTGACGCTCATTAACGATATTTTTTTAAACTTATAATGGCATTCAATTGTTTTGGTTCAGTCGAGTATCAGTGCAATCGAATACTTACTATCGATTGGGTTTATCGATTGCACAACTGGAAGCGGGTGAGTGAGTAAGCGACAATCTTAGATCAAAATGGCGCTGGAGACAAGCAGATACGACGAAACGCTGTCAGAGCTTTCCCAAAGATTCTTGATTGAAATCACAACCAATTTCGGATATTCCTATTTTCCCATAGTGCTTTCCAGTGTTTGCAGTAAAACGTTATTACGGGCTCAGTTATTTTTTCAGTAAACCTTGTTACATTCTCATTCTAATGAGAAGGTATTGGTTTTATGTAAAATTTGACATAGTCGTTTTTCATCAAATGTCCACGTTTTGAGACCTCCTGAGTCAGAAAAAACGATTTTTACGAAGGTGTCTGTCTGTCTGTAGTCTGTAGTCTGTCTGTCTGTCTGTCTGTCTGTCTGTCTGTCTGTCTGTCTGTAGCCACGATAACTTTCGAAAAAATGATCAGATTTGATTGAGCTTTGGCACACTTTTTTATGGCCGAAAAATAGAGAACGAGTTCGTTAACCAGCTATTTTGGATGAAAATCCAAAAAGTGAGCACATTTTGAAAATTTTTGAGACCACTTTTTTGGAAGATTTGAAAATTCTATGTACGGTTATTAGTAGTACGTAAAATGACGAACAAAATATTCTTATGACTTTTCGTGATAAAAAAAAAATTACTGGAGTTATAGCATTTTCAAAATTCCAAAAAACAAACGAAAATGAACATTTTAAGCCGAAAAACGCACGATATGAAAAAAAGTCAAGAGGAGAAAAACGTTGATTCCTGAACACCCTATAATATTTTCATGACAACTTTTTGAATTTTTCGAAAAATAAAAAATTCAAATTTTGATGGCACAAAAAATTAATGAAAAATCAAAAAAGCCATTTTGCTTGAAAACTATGCAAGATACCAGAAAAGATCATCTCACCAAAATTGTGCACCTAAAAAAGATCTACAAATTTCTTATCATTCACTTTTTGATATGACGCGTAGTTTTTGTTTTATTCGTAAAAAACAGCATTGAAAATAGAAAAATCAAATTTTCAGACGAATATTACCAGCTACGAAAAAATGACCGAAACAAAATTTGTTCATCCATGGAAGAGGTACAAATTTATTGTGACTCATGTGTCGATAGGATGCGTGGTTTTTGTTTTATTCATGAAAATAACATTGACAGTAAAAAAAATCAAAGTTTTGAAAAAACAATGCAAGGTACGAAAACATCTAAATGAACAAAAATTGTGCATTCAAAAAAGACTTACACACCCGTAATCAATTTTTGTGGTAAGAATATATTCAAAATGAAAAAATTAACTTTTTTGATAAACGGCACAAGCTAAAATAAAATGTTAACTAATAAAATTTGTCGCCTCAATTATATCATTACTTTTCATTTGAAATCAAATACAAATTTAGTAATTTGTATATGAAGAACATATAACACGAAGCACAAAGTGCGCGCTCAGTGTATTTACCAAATCGCACGCCGTAAGTGCGCTCCAACTTTTTTGTTTCTATCATACGGTTCAAATGATTCTCAAATCAAATATCGAGCGCGAAGCGCGAGTGTCTGGATGAGAATGTGTTCCTTAAGGTCGATAGAACCTTGAGTAAATAAAGTTCCTTTTCAGTCTAAAATAAAAGAAAATTTAACAATCATTTAATATGTAGAGGTTTTGATAATTTTATAATATTTGCAAACAAACTTTTTCTTTTCATCGAAGTTGAACACGGAGTTCAAAAATCTAGAGGAGCCTAGCGTAAAGCGCGATGCAAATACGCCCGAGCGCGTAGCGCGAGGTGAATACATAATCGAGCGCGAAGCGCGAGATAAATATATGATCGAGCGCGAAGCGCGAGATCCAACAGTCGCGCGCCCTAGGCGCGCTCAAACTTGCGAGCGAAATCGATCAAAGTGACGCTTCTTATGGCTTTTCATCATTCATTCCAGCTCAGTGCAATTTATATTTCATAGTGTATTATTTTTACCATACAAAAAAGGAATGTTGTAAAGGACTTATTATAGTTATTACAAATGAGAGATGAGTAAATGGAATATTCGAAATTTGGAAAGTTTAGATGTGATAATGTGCATCAATAATGTACGTAACGTACGAAAGTTAAAAAGGCTTTCTGAGTTATGAAATTTCTCTATTTCTAGGTTTTTAGGAATCGTCTTCGCTGGATTCAACAGGAATCAATAGGATTACTGCAATTTAAAATGCTTTGAAGATAAAAATATATTATTATTACGAGAATATATATTTTTTCTATTCGATTCGAAAAGAAATTGGATACATTCGGAAAGAGTAAAGTGGGGAGTCATTCGGAAATATTCCGAAAGAAGTTGGAGAGTGGGACATTCGGAAAGGTTCATACGACAGCTCGAAGTTCGGAAAGAAATCGGAAGCAAATGTCCCATGCAATTCGGAAAGGATCGGAACGGAACCTCTTTCCGAACCCTTTCCGAAATCTTTCCGACGCGGTCTTTCAGAACCTTTCCGTTTCTTCCGCTAGGGCAGCGGTCCAAACCTGTTATCTTCAGTGTTTGTTCAACGCGTTCTGCGTTGTTTTTCAAGCTGCGGGCAAGTTTTATATGTCAAAATGTTTGGAATCGCATGCCGAAAATAGATGTGCTTGCAAACATTTAAAATAGTTTATTGCAAAAGTTTGCTGAGTGTTAGTAATCGAGACGCTTCGCTGCGAGTAAACTGAGCCGATTCAAGAAAAAACATGGATTCCCCAGAAGACGTCATGAGCAGTTAACAGGTTTACACCGGGGACCTATGCTGTAGATACCAAAACGCGATTTTCGAAAATCCATAAAAAAAACTAAAAGGAATTTTGCCGTTTCGTTTGCGAGATATTAACTGCATATAAAAAATGTTCCAGAAAATACACAAAAAAAATCGATTTCGACAAAAATGTCAGTTAACAGGTTTAGACCGCGGACCCTTCATTTGAAATAATAAAAAGAGTCTGCGAATTATGCCATGACTCTCGAAATAGTGAAAAGATGTTTCGAGAGCTATGGAATAAATCATTCGTGGCCTTTTTTCATTATTTCCATTCATTATTTGGAATAGTTTTATAGCAATAATGCATTCACTAATGCATCAGTAAAAATAACTGATCCATAGCTAGAATTCAGTCACTGATTGAAATTAGTAAACTTTTTCACTGATTCAAGTTTAAAGAGTCTAGTGCAGATAACGTTTTTCTAGAAGAACGTAAAAAAGATCAAATTTGTTACAGATAAATTTATGAAGGGTTTAAAATTAACCGTATTCCGGCAAAAGTTACATCAAAGTTAGAAGAGATTCTGACGCCACGATGACTTCGAGTGAAAATTAACCCTTATTAGGTGAAAAATTATCCGTGCCAAGGTTGAAAACTTGAAATTGTTCCATTTTAGATTAAAGTTTAACCGACGAAGTTCATTTTTCAGGGTGGCCGCTGAATCAGGAAACTGGGAAAACTGGCAAATAACTAAGAATTTGTTGAGACCAAGAAAAACGGAGAAATGACAGTGAATTTATTCTTGACCGGAAATAACACAAATTTCGTATCACATGATGTAATGCAATTTAAAATAAGTTTGATTTCAATTCTTTTTTTTTTGTTATGTTTATTTGTTATCTTAGAAGAAGATTTAACAACTAACAATTAAAAGCGTTTGAAATATGAAATTTTGAATGAAAAGTGGTTTGAGTTGATCAACTGTAAATATTAATGAATTTTTGATGGATAAAATTAAACTCTAATTCCAGTATTAAAAATTAAACAATCATTTATTTTTACTAGATAGTTCTGAATCTGTTCAATATTGAACAATTTACCAATTTCAACGTTAAAAATTGAATAGTTAAAATAGCTGGATTTGCAACCAAAGAGATGAATTTTCAACTAAAATGATGAATCTTCAACCAAAAAAGATGAATTCTCAATCAACAGTGTAAGAGTTGATATTTCAACTAAAAAAGAGTTTAATTTTAAGTCAAAAACAGTTGAATTCTTAAACAAAATAGTTGAAATCGCGACCAAAAAAGATACACTTTTAACCAAACATTTGCAATTTTAACCAAAAAGAATTAAATTTATACTAGAACAGATGAATTTTCAAACCAAAACGATGAATTTTCAACCAAATAGTTACATTTTTAACTAAAAACAATAACTTTTTAACCAAAAATGGAATAGCTAAATTTCTAGTTAACAAACTTTATTTTCAAGCAAAAAAAACGAACTTTTAACACTATAGTTACATTTTTAACCAAAGAGATGAATTTTCAACTCAAATGATGATTTTTCAACTGAAGTGATGAATCTTCAACCAGACAAAATGAATATTTAAGAAAGTAGTTCAACTTTTAACCAACTAGTTGAATCCTCAACCAAAACAGATTAATTTTTAACCAAACAGTTGAATTTTTAACCAAAAATATAAAATTTCTACCAAAATAGATGCATTTTCAGAGACCCCTGATTCTCGACATATTACCGAATTGGAAAATTCCCAATAATATAAAATTCCTGAAATAAAATTGCCGACATTATACAATATTCGACACTGTAAAATTGTCGAACATAGGAAAATGCACGAATGATCAAATTCCCGAATCTAAACAATTAAGAAATTGTTAAGAAATGAAATAAAACACTTTTATTTCATTAACATATTTGTTATATTATTATTTATGTATTATTAAAACAATTTTTTAATCGTTCATATTGGGGAATTCTATAATTCGGAAATTTTCCTGTGTCGAAAATTGTATAGCGCCGAATATTTTATAATGCAGAAATTTTATTTTTCGGAATTTTTAGTCGTTCCACTAAATTTCGACTTTGAACGTCACAACTTTAATTGTTCCATTTAAAATATTTTTAATTTGTAGGAGGGAGGATTCGATATAGACTTTATCTTTTGTTTTTTTTTTCTTTGTGAAATCTTTCACAATGGGCTTTGCAGGTATCCGCAAAGGTTTATGTATAATTAATTGTATGTTGGAGGCTCTATAAACTGTATTATACCATATGCATTATACATATAGATAATTACATATTATTTATACCTGCGCAGGACGTGTCACATTCAATGTTAAGTATTGGAGGCGTGACAATGAATACACTTTATGATGATCAATTTCTGAAAAAAAAAAAGAAAAAACATTTTTTATTTTGATCAATCATTAAAGCATTACTTTCTTAATTTTCAAAATGGAAAATTCTTCAATTTTGAAAATGTACAATTTAAAGTTAAACAATTTTGAAGATCAAAATTCAAGTTTTCAGTTCTAAATCTTTCAATTGAACAAATAATTTCGAATATAAAGCATCAAAACTTGCATAATTTTGAATTGCAAATTTTCAAAATTAAAAACTCTTCAATTTTAAAGATTGACAATTTGAAGTTCTAAAATTTTGAAGAGTTACGATTGAAAGATCTTTATCTTTAATTAAAATATGTATAAATAAAATATCGTAAATTTGGATAATTTTGAAAATTAAAACTCAAGTAAAGCATAAAAATTACAGAATTTTTCATTGTAAAACTCAAAACTTGCATAATTTTTATTTGTAAATTGTCAAAATTAAAAGCTTTTCAATTTTAAACATTTACAATTCAAACTTCTACAATTTTGCAGAGTTAAAATTCAAACCTCTTGAATTTTAATGATGTAGAAATAAAAATTCTCAAATTTTGATGATTTTGGAAATCAAAACCCACGTGAAAATGTTATATATAGTTTATATATAGTGAACAGGACAAATTCGAATATAATATATCAAAATTACAGAATTCGTAATTATAAAACCTAAAACTTGCATAACTTTTAACAGATTTTAAACCGAAATTGTCAAAATTAAAAACTGCAATCGAAAATTCTTAAATTTTGAAAATATAGAATTACAATTTATACAATTTTCAAGATTTATATTTTAAGGGTATGTAATTCGGAACATTTTTTTGGAATAGTTCCATTTTGAAGCTTTACAATGGAAAATTCTTGAGTTTTAACGTTTTGCAATTGAAAATTCTACAAAAAGGATGTGCAGTTTTAGATTCTTTAATTTTAAAGATGTATAAATTAAAATACTTAACTTCGGATGATTCTGAAGATCAAAACTCAAGAGTTTTCAATTCTCAATCTTCCAAATTCAATCAATTTTGAATGTAAAGCATCAAAATTACAGAATTCTTAATTCAAAGTTCTACAGTTTTGAAGTTACAATTGAAAACTCTTGAATTTTAAAGATGTATAAATAAAAATTCCTAAATTTTGATAATTTTGGAAATCAAAATTACAGAATTTTTAATATTTAAATTTAAAACTTGTATAACATTAACTTCAAGCTTGTGACAACCATTCGGGAAAGAAATTTTAGAAAGGAGAAAGTTCTATGTTAATTTCCAATGCAAAAATGACAGCTCGAGTTAACGAGACATGTAATTTAATTCGAGCTCTCAATTGGGCTTTGAATATAAACAAATCGTTTTTAATATTATCAATTTCAGATAAATGACATCTTTGCTGGTTTTTCGAAAGATATAGTTTTTAATTGACCCTTGTATCATAATTGTAAAGAAGATTTTTTAGTTGGCATTAATGTCTAGAATTGTTTGTTTTCTTTTAAATTTACATTAGTGAGTCAGTTTTGGACGAAAAGTGTTCGGCTTTGTATTAACACTTATAAGAATTAAAAAATTAAAAGCAAAACAAAAAATTCTTGACTACTACAATTGTTTAATATTTTAAAGAAATCTCAAATTCTTCCCCTATTTCTGATATTTTCGATATTTCTCGTCTCGTATTTTTTTATAGATTTTAACACTGTCTCATTTTACGATTGGATAAGAATACGCGTGTAAACCTTAAACGGCACTCGCATGCAAGAGCAGCACAAAGATCGGCATCTGGCTCAACGTGGGAAAGTTCCATTTTGCACACGGAAAAAATTTATCCGTAAAAAAGTCACGAACTAGTAGCCAGGTCTCGGATATGAGAAAAATTCATCGGATATTTATGTATTTTCGTAAATAACCTGCGAACTTTGAGAAAGATTGACGAACTCGATGTGAAAATTCTAAAACGGTTCATCACTTTTTTTTACGTGAATAATTACAAAAATATTACGAGTGATTGGGAAAAGATTCTCAGAGCACTCACGAGCTTGCCCGAAAAATCTGGGAACTAGAAACTAGGTTCACCTGTACGTCGCCCCCACACACACTCTCCCAAACGCGCGATGCGCGTGTGCGCTCGTATGTGTGCCTCGAGCTCGTCGGATGAGTGGCTAGAAGTTTTATAATACCTATTTTGTTTGGCCTCGATGGCTGCGCGTGTTTACGCACTCCTGGTTTATGTTTAGAAACTAGTGAGTCAGCAGTCTTTGAGGGTTCGAATCTTCTGAGTTGAGAATTTATAAATTAATGTAAAATTAAATCGCACAAATAAAATTGTTCCTCTTTATATTTCAGTCCGAAATTTTCAGGAACTGTTCGTAGGAAATTCGAACTGTTCGTAAGAAACTACGAAATTTATCCATCTATTTCTCATAGAAATAAGGATGTAATGTTTCATTTTTTTATCTCGTATCCGAGACCTAGCTACAAGTTCGTGACTTCTTCATGGATAAATTTTTTCCGTTCAGTGTATTCCGACTGAATGGGCGTGAATCTTAAAAAACACGGGAAATATATCGTTTTTATTTCTACATTTACAATGAGCCAAAAAAAGCCGGAAATTGAAATTTGCATACGAAAACAATGTTTCCTACCTATTTCCTCTTTTTTATTTATTTCTAAAACAGTATTTCTGTTCGAATTTTTTTCAATCAATTTCATTTCTTCTAAATTAAATATTATCTTAGAAAAAAGATCTCATTACTATGAAACTGTACATTTCGAATATTATCAAATCAATTCGACCAAAGACACTAAGCAGGGTGTCTAGACTAATGATTCTTGATTTTAAATTTACTTTAGTTCATGGTTTCTAAATTCAACAGTATCGCTAAATCTTAGTTATAGAAATATATCTATAACCGTTGATTTTTCGACTGATTAAATTTTCTCCGTTCCGGAAAATTGGTCCCGAATATATACATCGGCACCAATCCTGGAAGAGTATTAAACCTGAAATAAAAGATTTTATTAGCGACAACGATTAAGATGCAAACTCTAAGTAATATCACGTTATGAAGAAAAGATTTTGAGCCCACAAAAGCGAAAGGGGATTTTCGAAGTTTTCTCCTATGATCTGATTTTGACTTCCATCGGCTATTCCGGATTTCAAACATTGATTCTCACAGACCTCACTAATTTTAATTTCCTTTTAATTTCTGAATGTGCAGGATTGTTTTTGTTTTATCTGATTTTATTTCGCGAATTATAAAATGTGGATAATTTAGATTTGTGATGCCAGATAATTCATTGGATGAGTTACCATATTTAAAACGGGTTGAAAATCCAATTGAATTTAAATTCTTACAAATCTGAATTACACTTTATTATTTTTTTTTTCGTGAATTGAAAACTGTAATGATCACCAGCCAGCATTATTTCAGAACAACATGGAATAGATTTTTGAATTCCCATATTTAAAATGGGTTAAAGAAAAATCATTTTCTTTCAATTCTTAATAATTGTCTGTTCTTCATTTTATTAGTTCTCACAAGGAACAAAATGATAACATAATTATTATGTAGGCGTTCCAAGGAGTTGATTATTGAGTTCCCATACTTAAGACGGGTTAAATGAGAATCACCTTCCTTATGCCCTACACAATTAATGTTATTAAATTTTTTTATATTAATTTTTACATTCTCATCAGAGAAGGTATTAGATTTGTGTAAAATTTGACCCCCTCCGTTTTTGTCAAATGTCCACGTTTCGAGACATTCTGAACCCAAGAAATCTGCCCGCTTCGCGGGCATACTCTCATCTCGCGCTGGGCGCGCTTAGGGCGCGCGACTGTTGGTTCTTGCGCTTCGCGCCCGATAGTATATTTATCTCGCGACTCGCGCTCGATACTGTATTTACCTCGCGCTACGCGCTCGGTCCCTGTATTTCCCCCACATTTGTACACAGATCTTTTAAAATTAAAGGTCAAAGTATCGACAACTGTAATTTGGTGATTGTGAATTCTCTTTTGTTTCGGCTTGAACGAATACATTCTCATTACGTACCTCGTGCTTCGCACTCGATTTTGTCCAAAATGCGAAATTTTCTACATTATATGTTCAACATTATTATATCATATTTATTTCTGTACGTCGGCCTGTGATTGCTTATTTAGATATTGCAAAATAAAGTACGAATTGTATTTATCATGATTACCTTAATATTTGTTCCTGATTTTTCATTTAATTTTATCCTCAGTGTTACGTCCCAAGAAACATAACTTACCTTATATTTTATTAATTTAAATTATGGTTCCTCGTTTTAGATTCTAATATAAACTAGAAAACTGGGATGAGGATAACTACCGATTACAAAAACAAATCAAGTAACCATGAACTTTAGTTTTATAAATGAACTGAGATTTATTTAGACAATTGAAAATGAAATACAAAGGTTAAATTGAAAGATCAAAAATGATGCAGCTGGAGTACTCTTCCTTCGATCACCTCTTCTTGTTTGGTTTTAGTCCACCTTAAATAGGGATGACTAGTTAATCAAACAATAGAGTAAAGAAATGTGAGATTATTTAGTACTTACGTTATTTGTGTGTGACGTTTATTTCACCCTCTTGCTGGTTGAAAAGGAAAGTGGCTCGCCTTTTAATGTACGGACCCTATGTGGGACCCGTAGGGGGTGAGTACCGAAGAATGGAGGCTGAGGTGACCAGGTCAGTGAATCTGGCCCCGTTGCTCGTTTTTGGCAGGTGCTCTTTTATATTCGGACGCGATGTTTCCGCACAGAAGTTAAACTTTTAGAAAACTGAAGACACGCCGATGTTACTTGGTTGACGGGCCGAGTATTTTGGATCGGAGTTTAGGGTTTCGATGATTCTTCGTTGTAGTGGGTTGTTGTTCTAACTGAACCAAACTGATGAACTGGCTAAGCTGCCTAAAACTGATCTTCTGCTTCCAAATCGGCTGTATTTATACACGAGATCCCACCTAAGATTCTCGTAGGGGTGACTGGTATTAGAAGTAGGGATTCATCTTGCATCCAATCAGCGTTGATAATTAATGATATAGAAAAGTGGTAGGGGTTTAACTATCCAATGGGCATTGAGGATTATATGTATGCCTATATACGGAAAGTGTCGCAGTAGCTAATATGCATTATATCCCTTCCTAGTCCAAAGGGGTAATTAATAGGATAGCCAATCAGCGATGAGGAATCGTGATGTGCCCAAATATGGAGAATGGGGCAGTTACCAAAATATATGGTATCCCTTCCTAGATAACAAAGGCTGAGATATTCTAATGCGTAGAAGTGCATAAAGTTTGTGTGTGTTATTTGTGAGAGGCTCACCCTGCTACAGCTGTCAACTTGATTGAGATATTTATTGCTTTTGTATCGAAGATGCTGGTGTCCGTTGCATAGACATAAGTAGATCAAGATGCTTAAATCATGTAGATGTGTAATATAGGTACCAGCATTTTGTAAACGTATAGGACGATACCACTCTGGAAACACCAGTTCTCGTAAGATCACTGAAGTTAAGCACTGTTGGGCGCGGTTAGTACTTGGATGGGTGACCATCCAGGAATACTGCGTTGCTGTTGGCCCGTCGTGGGTGTGGTGGGCCCACATTGGTAGTAAATATCCACCTAGAAACACTACCCGAATCGGGTAGTGAGGCAATGAACTTTCGAGTTCAAACTGCTAATAAATTTTTTTTTTTTTTTTTATAGGACTGAAATCTAGTCTGTTCTTAAGGTTGGCTTGCTGATTCATTTATAGCTCTTCAATTAATGTGTGTTTGCTGACTGTGTTAGTTCTGCAAATTTTATGTAGCGCGCTCATTTTCGTCTACTGTGCTGTATATGTTCTGTAGGTACCAGCATTTGAAAACGTATAGGATTGAAGATGTGGCTAGATTTTATAATTGCTTCGTTGATTAATTTATGGTCCTTTAATTATTGTGTGCCCATTTGTTGTGTTGAATATGTGAGAATTTTATGTGTATCGCTTATTTTCGTTTACTGTGCTATGTAAGTGCTATAGGTACCAGCATTTTGTAAGCGTGTGGGATTCAAAATGCAGCTAGCTTTTCTGGTTAGCTTGTTGATTAATTTATGTCTTTTTGATTAGCGTGTGCCTGTTTGTTGTGCGAAAGTTGATGCGTACAGCTCATCTTGGTCTATTGCGTTGTTCGTTACAAATCTGCACAATTGATCTTAACAATATTAGGTTTGTTCATAATATGATTTTAACAATAATAATTGGATATTGGATATGCCAACAGCCATACCACGCTGAAAAAACCAGTTCTCGTCAGATCACTGAAGTTAAGCAGCGTTGGGCGCGGTTAGCACTTGGATGGGTGACCATTCGAGAAAACTGAGTGCTGTTGGCACATCGTGGGTGTGGTGAGCCCACACTTGTAGTTATTTACTACAAGTTATCAACCTAGAAACACTACCCGAATCGGGTAGTGTCACGCCTACCCCGAAAGGGAAATGGCTTAATGGTATATATATGGATATGATCTTTCAGCTTGTTGTTTTATTATTGAATATAAATGGTATGTAGTTATAATCTATTGAATTTAAATGTTATGTATCTATTGTTTATAATTAGTTATCATTATTATAAAAGTCGCGGGACTTGACATCAGCTACCGTGAAAATTTTATATTATTATTATTATTATACCATTAAGCCATGTCCCTTTCGGGGTAGGCGTGCTTTGCTCGGTTGGAAAATAGCAGTGTGTAGATGGGTATATAGGTATAAGGTAGATAGGTATATAGGTGTAAGGTATAGATATTTTAGATTCATTTCAATAAATGTATATTATTACAATTCATAATATGCATTAAAATTAAAAACAGACGTATTTTCCTTGTCTTGTTTTTATAATTGAAAAAAAGTGCGCATCCTATAAAAAAACAATTTTGTTATTATGCATTTTATTGCAACTTGTGTCGTTTTTCCATAAATTTAATTTGCTTTTGTTCAATGTTATTTTTTACGATTTGAACCAAAAATATGCATCCTAGCGTAAAGTGGTTCTACGAAAATTTGTTAATGTAATTTAGACGAAAATTTTTTTTAGATAAAATGTTATTGTAGCGTGTATCGTTTTTCCAAAAAGTTAATTTTTTATTTTAAATGTATTTTTATAACAAAAGTTTATAACAAATTTGTAGATCTTTTTTGGGTGTACGATTTTTGTCGATTTATCTTTTTTCGTATCTTGTATATTTAGACCTCAAATTGGAATTTTTAATTTTTCATTATTATTTTGTGCGATAAAAATTTGAATTTTCGATTTTTCAAGAAAATTAAAAAAGTCTTATAACAATATTGTAGGGTGTTCAAAAATAAAAATTTTCCTTTCCTTGACTTTTACATATCGTTCGTTGTTTGGCTGAAAATGTTCATTTTCGTTTGTTTTTTGGAATATTGTAAATGCTATAACTCCAGTAATTTTTGTTTTATCAAAAAAAAATCATTGGGATAAATTTTTGTGTCTTTTTAAGTACTACGACGATCCGCTCATAGAATTTTTAAATTTGCAAAAAGTGGTCTCAAAAATTTTGAAAAAGCGCTCACTTTTTGAATTGTTATCCAAAATGGCTGGCAAACGTACTTGACCGTCATTTTATGACACTTGAAGAGTATACGAAAGCCCAGTCCAATTTCTCAATTCTTTCGAAAGTTATCGTGCTAACAAACTAAAAATCTACATTCATACATACATACACACATGTATACATACACATGCATACATACAGATAGACAAACACATTTGCGAAAGCCTGTTTTTTGGGTTCAGAATGTCTCAAAACGTGGACATTTGACTAAAACGGAGGGGGTCAAATTCTACACAAATCTAATGCCTTCTCTGATGAGAATGTAAAAACAGGTTTTCGCGAATGTGTCTGCCTGTCTGTATGTATGCATGTATATGTATAGGTGTGTATGCATTTATTTATGTTTATTTTTATTTTGTTAGCACGCTAACTTTCGAAAGAATTGACACATTGGATTGGGCTTTGGTATACTCTTCAAGTGTCCTAAAATGAAGGTCAAGTTCATTAGCCAGCCAGTTTGGATAAAAATTCAAAAAGTGAGCGCTTTTTAAAAATTTTTGAGACAACTATTTTCAAATTTCAACATTCTATTTGCGGATGTTCATAGTAGTCCATAAGGCAAACAGAAGAAAAATGTTTTTTTTTGAATCCCCTACAATATTATTATAAGACTTTTGTTAATTTTCTTGAAAAATCGAAAATATAATTTTTATCGCACAAAATAATAATGAAAAATAAAAAATTCCATTTTGCGGTAAAAATATACAAGATACGAAAAAAGATGAATAGACAAAAATTGTGCACTCAAAAAAGATCTACAAATTTGTACTTAATCACTTTTTGATGAGACGCGTAATTTTTGTTTCATTTGTAAAAAACTGATTTAAGAAAAAAATTAAATTTTTGGACAAACGACACAAACCACGAAAAAAATTAATGCACAAAATTTGTTCACTCAGAAAAGAGCTACACTTTTTTTATTAATCATTTTTTGATAAGATGCGTAATTTTTGTTTCAATCGTGAAAAATATCATTAACAATAAAAAAAATTGTGGAAAAACGACGCAAGGTACGAAAAAACATAAATAGATCAAAGTTGTCCCATCAAAAAAGATCTACAAATTTGTTATAAACTTTTGTTATAAAAATACATTTAAAATAAAAAAAAAACTTTTTGGAAAAACGATACACGCTACAATAACATTTTATCTAACAAAAATTTTCGCCTAAATTACATTTACAAATTTTCGTATAACCACTTTACGCTAGGATGCATATTTTTGGTTTAAATCGTAAAAAATAACATTGAACATAAACAAATTAAATTTATGGAAAAACGACACAAGTTGCAATAAAATGCTTAATAACAACATTTTTTTTATATGAAGCGCGCTTTTTTTCAATTATAAAAACAAGACAAGGAAAATACTTCTGTTTTAAATATCAATGCATATTATGAATTTTAATAATATACATTTATTGAAATGAATCTAAAATATCTACCTTACACCTATATACATATCTACCTTATACCTATATACCCATCTACACACTGCTATTTTCCAACCGAGCAAATCACGCCTACCCCGAAAGGGACATCGCTCAATGGTATAATAATAATAATAATATAAAATTTTCACGGTAGCTGAGGATAAAATTAAATGCAATATCTAAATAAGCGATCACAGGTCGACGTACAGAAATAAATATAATATACGTTTGATATAATAATGTTGAACATATAATGTAGAAATTTTCGCATTTTGGATAAAATCGAGTCCGAATCACGAGGTACGTGATGAGAATGTATTCGTTAAAGACGAAGGAGCTTTAACAAAAGAGAATTCACAATCACCAAATTACAGTTGTCGATACTTTTACTTTTAATTCTAAAAGGTCTATGCACAAATGTGGGGGAAATACAAAGACCGAGCGCGTAGCGCGAGGTAAATACAGTATCGAGCGCGAAGCGCGAAATAAATATACTATCGAGCGCGAATATTTGGGTCCGTCCTGGCAAAAGCACCTGTCGTTACCGATATCGAGCGCAGAGTGATCTTCTTCGATCCGTCATCATATCGAGTGGGTCTCTCCATTCATCTGACCCGTTCATCCCCTCTTTCTCGTTTCACTCGTTTCACAGGACAGCTACATTCTTAAGATATATATGTAACCCTTTCGGTTATGAATTTATGAGAGGTTATTCAGTAGCTTAATATAAATCTTTGTCTCCCATTCTGATTTGATAATTATATTTTTAATTTTACAAATATTCTGAACTGCTTCAACCCTGAAAAATATGGGAAGATTCTGGAAATTCATAAAAAGATCCGGGAAATTTGTGATCATGAATTTAAATAAGAAAGTTTTATTTCATGCGTAAAATTATTATCATTATTATTAATAAATTAAACGAAATTATTATCATTATTATTAATAAATTAAACGAAATTATTATCATTATTATTAATAAATTAAACGAAATTATTATCATTATTATTATGAAATTAAATGACTCAATGGTAAAGGCGTGTGACCCGTTGAACGCTTCTATAGGGTGACCGTCATAGTGAATGAAAAAAAATTTCAAATCATTTTCCGGTTTTTCCCGGCTCAGCAAAAATTTTTCACGGTCATTAAATTAAAAAATGCACACTTATAAAACTGAAAATTGTTTCATTTGATAAAAGTCAAAGTGGAACTGTTTTGAATTTTAAACATTTAACATTTAAGCTTAAATTACTAAAAATATATGGGGTTAGACTAAAAAATTTAAAACATCAAACCTTCATTAATTAAAAAATTGAAAGATTTCTGGTTAAAAAATGTAAATCCGCGCTGTCATTCTCAATATTGTAAATTAAATAAATGAATCAATAAATTTCTAAATGTTGAACATTTTGAAGCAATTATATGTTGGAAACATTAAAAACCAGTTCTACTGCGTATGTGTTGTGTCAGTAACTGGCTAGGCATAAGCACGTCTAGCCTCGTAGATCCGAGGTAAGTTTTGAAAATTTAGATAGCTTTCAAGCAAATTAAAAAAATTTAACAATTTCAACTACAAGCTGCTTTTTTATTATTATTATAAATAATGGAAAATTGTGAATATTTAGAAATTAAATTTCTTTTTCTTTTAGTTACATATTCGACGACTATGACTTCTGTATAAATTTAAAGTATTTTTCAAGTCTTAAGCAATTTAAAATATGATTTCATCCTGCGCTAATTATTTTTAAAGAAAAAATTACAATTTTAGTTGATATTTCGGCTCATTTCTTAATGTTTCTTTTTAAAATTATATAGCCTCACTTTTTTCGAAAATATTTTTTTTTATTAGAATAATAAAAAATACAAATTATGAATATTTAGACTTTTATTTTACTTTCATTTACATTTTCAGACAATTACGTACTTCTAATTTTTACAGACAATACAAAATTATGAACGTTTAGAATTTTATTTAACTGTCAGTTACATTTTCTAAGAATGTGACGTCCTTCTAATTGTAACTATTATTGCAATTTTAAACTATTGAAAGTATGAAATCATCCTGTACTATTTTTTTTAGAAAACATTAGAATTTGAATTATTTTTGGAATTTGAAGATGTTTAAAAAATTCTTTAAATGTGTTCATCCTTGGTTCATTTATCCTTAAAAAAAACGGAGTCACCTTAGAATATCTTTTCGATGACATTTTTCTATGTTGCTTGGTAAATTCCCAAGAATTATTAATTATTTAAACAATTTCCATAAATAAATTCAGAGGTTGGCTATTTTCCAACGAAAAGGCTCAATTTCTTTACGGAATCAACAAAAGATGTATTTCCAATGTTGATAAACAAATCGAGCTTTTAGCTATTTTTAAACAAATAGGCTAAATTTGTTTACGTAGTCAAGTAAGAATATATTTTCGGTAACTCTTTTCGACGATACTTTACAAATTTATAATAATTATTAATCATTTAAACAATTTTCATGAACATATTTAGATTTTATCTATTTTCAAAGGAATAGGGTCAATTTGCTTACGGAAGCAACAAATTATGTATTTTCAATAAGTCTTTCCTACGTTGCTTTCCACATTTACGATAATTATTAATTATTTAAACAATTTTCATAAACATATTCAGAGTTTGGCTATTTTTTAAGGAATAGGCACAATTTTTTTACAGAGTCAACTAAGATTGTCTTTCCGATGACTCTTTTTTATGTTATTTTCTAAATTTACAAGAATTAACAATCATTTAAACAACTTCCATTAACAAATTCAGAGTTTGGTTATTTTACAACGAATAGGCTCAATTTGTTTACGGAATCAACAAGAGATGTATTTCCAATGAGTCTTTCCTATGTTACTTTGCAAATTTAGAATAATTATTAATTATTTAAACATTTTTTATAAACATATTCAGAGTTTGGCTATTTTTCAAGAAATAGGCACAGTTTGTTTACAGAGTCAACTAAGAATGTCTTTCAGATGACGTTTTTCTGAGATACTTTGTAAATCCTAAAGTATTATTAATTATTTAAACAATTTTGATAAACAAATCGAGCTTTTAGCTATTTTTAAACGAATAGGCTAAATTTGTTTACGGAGTCAAGTAAGAATATATTTTTGGTAACTCTTTTCGACGATACTTTACAAATTTATAATAATTATTAATCATTTAAACAAGTTTCATGAAGATATTTAGATTTTGGCTGTTTTCAAAGGAATAGGCTCAATTTGCTTACGGAATCAACACATATTATGTATTTTCAATAAGTCTTTCCTACGTTGCTTTCCACATTTACGATGATTATTAATTATTTAAACAATTTTCATAAACATATTTCAGAGTTTGGCTATTTTTTAAGGAATAGACACAATTTTTTTACGGAGTCAACTAAGATTGTCTTTCCGATTACTCTTTTTTATGTTATTTTCTAAATTTACAAGAATTAACAATCATTTAAACAACTTCCATTAACAAATTCAGAGTTTTGCTATTTTTCAAAGAATAGGCTAAATTTTTTTACGTAGTCAACTAAGAATGTATTTTCGGTAACTCTTTTCTACGATACTTTACAAATTTATAATAATTATTGATTATTTTAAACAATTGTCATGAGCAAATTAAGAGTTTGGAAATTTTTCAAAGTATAGGCTCAATTTGTTTATGGAATTATCCCATTATAAATTTTATACATTAAACATGCAATTAGATATTAATACTTTATTCTAAGCTGAACGAGAAAAAATCGTGTTAGAACAAATCAGCGCTGGCGGGAATCGCACACGGGTCTCCGGGGCAGCAGAACGTAGATATTTTCCTGTGATAAAACAAATTATGATATTTAGGAATTTTATCATCCTCATAAACCTCGGCGCATATGACGTCATTCGGCACTGAATTTCCTATTTTAAATGCGAATTTTCGCAAAGCACTGCATTCAAATATTTTTCCTCTCATTGCATCTTCCCATTGAAAATGGTAATCTTTCTCACCTATTTTGCAACTTATGTTATTTAAACTGATAGTTATTGCAATTATGGTTTTATTATTTAATTTGTGAATATTACTTTTCCCAAACTTCAATCTGCTATCAGAAATATTAATCTTTCTAACTCTAAATGGCAATTATTAAGTTTGTAGTATATTTATAATTCATATGGAAAAAATATTTCTTCGTATCGCTGTGGCAATAATGCTATCTTCTCGGCTATATCCTAGATTGCCATTGAACTCTTGTAAAGATCAATATTATAATGCCAAATTTTACAACCAATAGTTTCTCCGTCTGCATGCGACTTTATTAGAAGCACTCGCATTTGCCTGGATATTTGGCCAGAGGAGAGGAAAACTGCAGAAAACCATTCCCGAGTTCAGCTGGCTTTTCGACAATCTAGTTTGAAGGCAGACATTCAAACCTACCCATCGAATGCATACAGTCATCCTCGGCGTCAAACCTCCCGCTCGACATTAGTAAAAACGCAGCGAATACAGAACCAGGTCACACGTCGCAGATGGTCATCCATCCGAGTGCTATGCGTGCTCGAAATGGCTTGACAGGTCCCGGAAGCTGGAATCACAACATTGTCATATCGATATGGGCACTATGCCATAATTTAGTGCTTATTAGTGCTAATTTATGCTGCAGAAAAAAAATTTTGTGCCCGGTAATTTTAGTCAAAAAAATGTAGTAATGCCAGCTTCAGCTGAAGCCACAACTCCGGTATGCGAAACTCGGAAACTATTAGTGATAGCAAATTCTTCTTCACGCAGGAATTTAGTGCTAATTAAGTGCTCTGGATTTGTGCTAAGCAGAAAATCCGGGCACTTGTTTTTTTTACCAAAAACGTGTGGAAATTCTGGCTTCAGGTTACTCTGGTATGTAAAACTCGGAAACTATTAGTGGTATCAAATTCTTCTTTGTGCAGGAATTTAGTGATTATTTTGTGCTGATTCATGCTGCAGAAAAAAATGTTGTGCCCGCTAATTTTGGTCAAAAACATGTGGTAATGCCAGCTTCAGCTGAAGCCACAACTTCGGTATGCGCAACTCGGAAATTAATACTGGCATTAAATTCTACTTTGCGCAGGAATTTAGTGCTTATTAAGTGCAAATTTATGCCGCTAAAATAAAATTTGGTGCCTGGTAATTTTCGTCAAAAACATGTAGTAATGCTAGCTTCAGGTGACTCTCGTATGTGTAACTTGGAAACTATTAGTGATACCAAAGTCTACTTTGCGAAGGAATTTAGTATTTATTTTGTGCAGATATATGCCGCAAGAACTAAGTTTTGTGCCCGGTAATTTTGGTCAAAAATATTTAGTAATGCCAGCTTCAGCTGAAGCGACAACTACGATGTGCGAAACTCGGAAACTATTAGTTGTATCAAATTCTTCTTTGTGCAGGAATTTAGTGCTTATTTTGTGCTAATTTATGCTGCAGAACAAAATTTTTGTGCCTGGTAATTTTGGTCAAAAACATGCAGTACTGCTGAATTCAGGTGAATCTGGTATGTGAAAGTCGGAAACAATTAGTGGTATCAAATTCTTCTTTGTGCAGGAATTTAGTGCTAATTTTGTGAGCAGATGAGTAAGGCCGGTTCTATTTATTTATTCCTACCTTACCGACATCCAGAAGCTTCTAACCTCTAGTGGTTCATGTCCGTGCTAAGTTTCTAGAACATTCTTGATGACGTCATCATGCATTCCTACATTACCGACATTGATACAAGAGGGGACGGCATCAGCGAGTTTGGACCACTTTTACAAGAGGGCTACTGAGCCAAATCTATATATTTAGATGGGACATACTGGACTACTAATATAAGTGGGCTACAGAGCCACGCTTACAACTCTACTTTACCGACATCGAGACCATGCCACAGCTGACGTCACAGAATAATATTGCGCAATTCTGAATTCATGCAAACAGCTTCAAGGTTATTTCTTATCTCAAGCAATCCACGTAAATACTTTCAAGGTTATATTTTGCTTTGTCCTGGCAATTTCTACTGCGTCATATAGTTCTGGGAAAAAACGAGGATGATCTATTTAGTGCGCAAATAATTCATGAAAAACATTCTTCTACAGTCAAGAACCTTCTATAACTCGAAGATAAAGAGGTAGATATATTACTATTGGAGAATATTCTTGATGACGTCATCAAATTATACTGCGCAATTTCTGAAAAGCATTTTGGTAAACAAGTTCAAGGTTATTTTAATGACGCATTACATTTTGCGATGCAAAAAAATACTATCCCAAACGTATTGATTATAATGTAGAATCTTCTAGAACTCATGG
Source organism: Andricus curvator (assembly GCA_932195095.1). Classification (NCBI taxonomy): domain Eukaryota; kingdom Metazoa; phylum Arthropoda; class Insecta; order Hymenoptera; family Cynipidae; genus Andricus; species Andricus curvator. The sequence continues at coordinate 130,781 of CAKNYM010047887.1, forward strand.
ATAAAGAGGAAGATAGAAAAATTAAAATTAAAAAATATTTTAAGACAATCGAATAATATAGGTAAAAGAGTATATAAAGGAATAAAGCATTTCTTATGGTAGGCCATATGCTCGGGATTCTTATCGCCTTATTCTGGTATCGACCGAGGACTCGAGCGAGGACTCGAGATAATATCCAGACGTATTAAAACGTTTTGATTTTAGGAAACATTTGATGCACTGACCGTCCAAGTCTGCATACATTTCATTAGACTCTGCTTTCGTTCTCTAGATATCAGTCCTTTTTACTGCTTTCAATATATAAAATACATGAGTGACCTTATGCTTACGCTGATTAGTGTCGCCACAGAGGTATGCAGGAGAATTTCGTAGTGCGAGAGATAGAGGCAGAAGTGTGATGCAAAAAAGCAGAGGGCTCATGGTATCACCTTGAAAGACGCCCCTCTGGAAGGTGACGTTGTTCGTTGTCACACGATAATTTCTAGATGAGATAGTAAATCTAGTTTTCCAAAGAGGCATCAATCTCTCTATGCATCTCACTATGTGTGGATGTACCTTCAAGCTTTCCAACAGACAGATGATAAGTCTATGAGAGGTTGAATCGAAAGCTTTCCGGTAGTCAATCCAGACCATTGACCGGACGCGCTGATGGGCTGCAGCGTCTTTACAGACACACCTGTCAATTAGTAGGTTCTCTCGACAGCCTGCTACACCTTTTTTCGAGCCACGTTGTTCGTACATCTCTCGCTATACAGGCTCAATTCGGCGAACAATCCTGTTGTTGAGGACAGCTGTAAAGATCTTATACAGCGTGTTCAAACAAGTTATTGGCCTGTAATTCTCTGGGTTGGACAAGTTGCCTTTTTTTGGCAGGAGTATAGTGCGTCCTAACACCAGCCACTGCGGAATGGGCGTCTCCGACTTTAAATATGAGGTGAATATGCGGGCCAAATGTTGGTGTGTAAAAGTAAACTTCTTCCACCAAAAGTTCTCGATACCATCTGGTCCAGCAGCGGAAAAGTTTTTCGTGCCTCTAAATGCTTTTCTCACCTCTTCGGCAGTGATTGATGGACATTCCTCCTCAGATTTTATGAGGTTGTCGCAAAACTCCTAGAAGCGGATGATATTGTCAGTATCTTCTTTCAACTCTAGTGTTTTCAGGATCTTGTACACCTCTCTCCAAAAAGTCTCTACCTCCTTGGGCTTGGGTGGATTTTTTACAGAAACAGGTAGATCGCTGAAGAGGCGCGATGGATCAGCGATAAACTGTTGATTCCCCCTGATCCATCTCTCCCTCTTCTGTATTCTCCTCCTTACGTCAGATAACAGCCGTATTTTGTCAACAATCTGCTGCTTGATTGTCAGCAGCTTTGACTTGTTTAGTGTGTGATTCAAGATCCTTCGTTCTTGGGCGAACCTTCGAACCCTTTCCGTAAACGGTCTACCAGATGTTATGTAGTCAATCACACATTGAATACGGGACGCATTCTGTCTTGCCCATCCAATCTTCTTGTTCAGTTGATGCAAGCGTCTTTTGGTCTTTTGATCCATCGTCGGTTTCAGCCTTCGATTTGGATCAGCCAAAGCTCTCACAGCACCATAAACTGAGCAATTGATGGTCCAGAGGTCGGACTCTTGCGAGATATTTCCACGAAGGGTGGCATCCATTTCAGCCAGATCTTGGAGCTTCGGAGCAACTTGCATGTTAATGTTCCTTCTTGTAATGAAATTGCGATCATCTCGCAGAAGGTTCCTGATTTCTGCGGTTGGTCTCAATGTCGCTTCCTCATCTTCGTCTGCAGCTTGATCAAGCAGCGGTTGGGGAAGCGCTCCGCGTACATATCCATTGTTCCGGAGGTTGACGGCTTGATTTCGCAAAGACTGATGCGAAACGTGCTGAAGCCCTGGGTGTTTCTGGCACCGCAGAGTGTGCATACGCACCATAAAGCCTCCGCGAACAGGGATAATGCTGGCATCGAAGCAGTCTAGCACGTCATCCGCCGGTTCGTCTTCGTGTTTCCATCTAAATTATTTTCAGCACCCCGAACTCTAGGCTAATCGGCATTGTTTGCCGACCCATTGTCGGGTGCTCTGCGTGTTCGATTGACTTAAACCGCATCTACAACATTTTGGTGTTTTGATGGTTTCATTGTTGTTCCCACGAGCAGCTAGGGAAAGGGTTAGTCCATCCTTGTAGAGCCCCGCGTGCAAGGATAAGGCTGATACTCTGAGAGGTCGCCCGGTATCCCAGAGTCACCGTTTGAGACACCTAACCCAGGTGCCATTCAGCTTTCGGCGCGGTTTTTACGCCTTCCCTTTGGAGTTATTCCTTCGGGACCATCCCTGGACAATTGTCCGCAACTGCTTATTAATTATTGTAACCATATTCAGCAGAAACCCTTGGTACAGGGACCCTCTATCCGCAACCCGAGGACGCATTCGGTGGCTTTGTCATAATCCCTTCGGTTCTATTCCAAAGGAATCGAAACCGAAAACCGAAATATATATATATATATATATATTAAGGGTGCTCTGCCCGACACTTATCGCTTCTTATGTCATACAAAAACAATTGATATGAAGTCACATGCCTTTTTTATTCGCAGATATATGCTCGTTTTTGCGCACCTTTTTCGTCACTTATTTCGAAAGGCCAGTTTTGCCTATTACACGTTGAAAATTCAAAATAAAATATAAAAAATAAGCTAAATACAAAATAAAATATAATAAATATAGTAAAATATTTCAATTATTCACTAAAGCTACTGTATTAGTAGATGAGTAAGGCTGGGTTCTGAACCAAAAAGTAAGACGGAGTCTGGATACGCATCATAAGACGGGTTCTGGTTCTGACTTTTGATCCACTTTTACGAGATGGACTCTAGATATGTATTTTGTTCATGCTAAAAGCTTCTAGAACATTCTTGGAGGGTTCTGATGACATCATTGAATAATGTTGCGCAATTATAAGAACCGAATTCATGTAAACAGCTTCAAGGTTATTTCTTATCTCAATTAAACATTTCATGTTAATGCTTTCAAGGTTATATTTTGCTTTGTCCTGGCATTTTCTATTGCCTTCATATAGTTATGAGAAAAACAAGGATGATGTATTGCTTCCTTAGGGATCGTCCATAAATTACGTGAGACGTTCTTCTTTTGTTTAAATAAAGAAGAGAATAAAATTGCTGTGAAGTTGAAAAGGACACAAAGATATAAACAAAAGAAAAACGTCTCACGTAATTTATGCACGGCCCCTTATATATAAACATTCATGCAATATACAAAAGATGCAGGTGTACAGGTGAAATTTGATATAGAGGGCTATGCATGACATCCTCTTTTGTCTATATAAATTTGATTTATTGCTTCCTTATAGATAATACTTTTAACTAAAAATTCCTGTCTTTATTTATGTAGTGCACATTTAACTCGGAAAGAACATTCTGCAGTCTAGAATAACTTCTGGAACTTCAGGTAAAGTGGCTGATATATTATTAGAGAACATTCCACAGATCAAGTGGTTCATGTCCGTGCTAAGTTTCTAAAATATTTTTATGACGTCATCCTGAATTCCTACCTTACCAACATTCATACAAGAGAGGTAGTGGACTAGGGGGGCTGAACCACTTTTACAAAAGGGCTACTGAGCTACTTTTCACAAGAGGGCTACTGAGCTACTTTTTACAAGAGGGCTACTGAGCCACTTTTACAAGAGGGCTACTGAGCCATTTTTACAAGAGGAAGATGCATCTCTACTTTACCGACATCAAGAACATTCCACAGCTGCTCATAAAATAATATTGCGCAATTTTCAGTGCCCAATTTGTCTAAGCAGCTTTGCTACAAATTTCTAGAAAAAGTTTCGAAAAGATTCTACATGTCGTTTGATAATAATAATAATCTGAGGATATATAATAATGCATAATTATCTAATGTGTTCGGTCTATTGAAAGAGCTTGCTTAATTGACACTACTGAAAGACAGTTGAATTAAAAGTATTTATCAAAAGAAAAATATTGTTCGATAATGGCTTTCAGTGAAAACTGCATGGTCAATGAAATAACATTCATACTTGAACATGTTGAGGATATGAAAGGAAGAATAATAGCAGAGATGGTAATACGTATATGTATAGTGTACAATTCTGTTTTATGACCACAAATGCATATATTGCTTCCCACGAAAGAAAAAAGGAGAAGGAACTCATTTTTTAAAATATTTTATTGTTATTATATCACACGTAAAAATAAAAATGATGAATATACCATAGAAAAGTATGAATCCAGTCGAGACAAAGAAGCATCAAAATAAGTGCTGGAGCGAGAGCTGTTATGTCAACTTGGAGGAGTTAGGTGAATATTGTAATAATGTGAATGTCGATTGCATTACAACAGAAACGAAGTTTTTCTTTTCAAACCAACATTTATGAAATCATCTCATTGGTTTAAGCATGAAAGCCTATGGTTTAAATAAAGAAGAAGCAGTTCCAAGAAAGTCTACAAAGCACCTTCTTATGATGAAGAAAAGAAAGGATACATAACAATATGAGTGACGGAGAAGTTGTCAATGAAAATATCATCTATCATTTTTCACATGAATCAAAAACTTACCTTTTTCCAGAAAAATACAGTGGATTATCACTGAAACTTATGTAGACAATTTATAAAATATAAATACTGCATTTTAATAGGAGAATTAATTGCTCGAATTTTTTATAAGTAGATTAGAAAGAAAGAAAAAACATACATAAGAATGAGTAGTCAAATAAAACTCTTAATAAGGATTTTTTGGTTATTTTTTTAATAATAATAATGAAATAATGATAGAGTTTTTAATTCAGAAAAATGAAGTCCAAACTCTCAAGAAAATTATAGTAAGGCGTGAAGCATATGCAAGAGAGAGAACCATGTGATGTAATTGACTTATAAGCTATAGACTAAATTAATTTTTATATTCTAAAAAATCAACTCATAATAAAGTGACAGCAAGGTATGAAGCATCTGTGTAGGCTAGAGAGAGAGAGAGCTATGTATTTAAAAAAATTTAATTATTGTGAAAAAATGATTTTGTATCATTTGCAAGATTTCAGAAGGCTTTGCAATTGAACGACTCAAAAACAATCATAAATCTCACAGCATGCCAACGGCCATACCACTCTGAAAAACCCAGTTCTCGTCAGATCACTGAAGTTAAGCAGCGTTGGACGCGGTTAGTACTTGGATGGGTGACCATTCAAGAATACTGACATGAGTGCTGTTGGCACATCGTGGGTGTGGTGAGCCCACACTTGTAGTTATTTATAACTACAAGAAAAACCTAGAAACACTACCCGAATCGGGTAGTGTCACGCCTACCCTGAAAGGGAAATGGTTTAATGGTATATATATATATATGCCTCTGCAAATGAATTAAACCATATACAATATTTGCACGAATCTTGAAAAATACCAACAGATCCTTAAGAGATCTTATTACATACAGAGGATCACAGTGAGAGATTTAGAATCTTATATCGAGGTAGCTCGCATGTAAAATAAAATATTAGCAAATAATACCTGGTAACACCGTAATAATTTTTAATAATATTGATTCAACTATTTTGGGATGAAGAACATATAATTCGAAAGCTCTTGTTAGAATTTATAAAATAACATCAGCTACATAAATATTATAATGGACTGTAAGAAACGTTGAAATCATCTTTCGCATAATAGAGTTATCTGCTGAAAAGATTCAGTTTACTTACTTGAAACATTGAAATAAGGTGAAATGAATAATAAAATAAATTCAGCAATATTAAAATCTAATGCAAGAATACTGTGAATCAAACATAGAAAAAAATGATACAATGATCTAGTGATAACATGAACATCTACTTTCTGGAACTCTTAAATCAACATTTAGTGATATAGAAATTTAATGAAATAATACTAAAAATGCTGATTGAAGTATTGATTACGTATATTAAAATCTGATATTATATATAACAGCTGCAAATCTTGTTTTTTTCATAGATCCAACATTTTTTTCAAATTGTAGTTGAATAAATCCATTTAAAGGGACAAGGATTTCTGGTTAACAGAGTAATGGATATACATTTGATTCAACTGTTACAACTTAGTAGACGAAACTTTCTTTCACTAAAGCGGGATCCTGGGTTACCGAAGATTATCATAGAGTGCGCCACCATCGAATACGGAGGATACACCGGAGGATACGATAAATATTACAGTTAAGTCAAGTAGGTACTGTATGTATGTATGTATGTATATTTAATCTCTCCCTTTTACGGGTTTGAGGGCCTCCGCTCCCTGTACGTATATTTACATTCCATCCTTAATTTAACTTAGCCGCTGCTTATATTCTAATGCTTCGCCTTACTTAAAATAACAATACTCTTACTACTAATAATTCTTAAACTTTAAAATGAGCGATATTCCAGGGCTTCCGTTTCCTCTTACTATAAAATACATTTTCAACGATTTCAAAGGTTTACTTTTTTCTATTTAATGTCCTTTAATAGGATTACCCGTTTGGCTCTGCCCTGTTCTCTTGCTTTCTCTTATTTCTTCCAATTTCTTCATCCACGTCACTCCCTGTCCATTACCATCCAAAATCCATCTCACGCACTCATACACACTCAACTGTCCATCTTCCTCTCCTGTACACCTCTCTAACACATGTGCCCATGACTCCATTTCGTATCCACATACTCTGCACAAATTGTCCTCTTCAGCCATCCAATATCTACAAGCTCTCACTGCTTCTCCCATTCTAAACCGTACCACCCTATTCCATTTGTCTTCCTTTTTTATTTTTTGCAAATATTCTGGTTCCGTTAACCCTTTGACCATCATATACCATCTATTGTATCTCGAATCCATAATCTTTCTCCATCTCTCTTCTCCTTGTCTTACTAATAACTCTAATTCTATGCTCTGCCAATCTTGAACCCCTTCTTGTATATCACAAACCCTCCTCATTTTTTCCTTTCTTCCTCCCATTTCGAATTTCCCAAATTGCCTCTCGTCTCCTTGTTCCGAACTTCGTCCAAGCATACTACTCAAGTGGGTACTGAAAATATTAGATTCAATGATTATATGCCCTAAATCGTCTGTTCGAGGTTTTAAAAGCTGTGTTGAGCTTCCTATTGGGGAGAAATTGGAGTTGGAAGAGGAGGAGGATGAGAAGGAAGAGTAGTTGGAAGAGGAGTGATGAGAGGATATAAACTCAGCTTTCATGAATGAACAGCCATTTTTACTGTGTCAGTGACAAGGTGACTTCCACGTGTTAAAATTGTTCCAAAGCTTATTCGAGACTCGATAATTTAAAAAGACATGAGAAATACTCACAGTTACATTTTTAACTGAAGAGTAGAAACTAATTTCAACTCTATTGTTAAAAAAACTGTTTTTAGGTTGTTGGAGGAGAAGTTGGAAGAGGAAGAGGAGGAGGATGAGAAGGAAGAGGAGTTGGAAGAGGAGGAGGAGGAATAGGAGGAAGAGGAGAAGGAGGAGGATATAAACTCAGCTTTCATGAATGAACAGCCATTTTTACTGTGTGACTGACAAGATGACTTCCACATGTTTAAGTTGTTCCAGAACTTATTCAAGACTCGATAATTTAAAAATACATGAGAAATACTCTTGCTTAGCAAAGAATCATAAGCAGGATCAGAGAGACTTCCACCACTTTGCAAAGTTACCTGGAGGTCTAAGGACAATGCAAGACAGTAACAGGTTAAGGCGCTTCCTCAGGCTTGATTTTTAGCCCATGTATTCGTTGAT
>CAKNYM010047888.1:0-38644 GCA_932195095.1 Andricus curvator
TTTCGAAGTAATCCTTTTTTTGTAATCTAGAACAATCCACTTGTAATGCGAAGTAATCCACTTCTCATCCAGATATATCCACTTGTAATCCAGAGATATTTACTTGTAATCCGAAGTAACACACTTGTAATGCGGAGTAATTCATGTAATTCGGAGTAATCCCAGTATTTCGAAGTAATCCACTTGTAATCCAGAGATATCCACTTGTAATTCAGAGATATCCACTTCTAATCCAGAGATATCAACTTGTAATCCAGAGATATCTACTTGTAGTCCGAAGTAACCCACTTGTAATGCGAAGTAATTCTTGTAATTCGGAGTAATCTCAGGATTTCGAAGTAATACCCTCGTAATCTAGAACAATCTACTTGTCATCCGAAGTAATCCACTTGTACCACAGAGATATGCACTTGTAGTCAAGAGATGTACACTTGTAATGCGGAGTAATTCATGTAATTCGGAGTAATCCCAGGATTTCGAAGTAATACCCTTGTAATCTAGAACAATCCACTTGTAATGCGAAGTAATCCACTTGTAATCCAGAGATATCCACTTGTAATCCACATTAATTCGGAGTTATCCCAGTATTTCGGAGTAACTCCTTGTAATCTGAAGTAATCTGGAGAAGTTCATGTAATTCGGAGTAATACCAGTATTCCTGAGTAATTAACTTGTAATCCAAAGTAACCCACTTGTAATCTAGAGTAATTCAAATAATTTGGAGTAATCTTAGTATTTGTGAATCATCTACTTTTAATCTGGAGTAATTTATGCAATTCTGAGTAATCCCAGTACTTAGGAGTAATCCAATTGTAATCCAGAATAATAGACTTGTAATACGAAATAATTAATTTGAAATCCGAAATAATTGAACTAATTCGGAATTATTTCAGTATTCATGAGTAATCCACTTGTAATCCAGAGCAATACAGTTGTAATCCGAAGTAATTCACTTGTAATCTGGAATACCTCATGTTATTCGGAGTAATCCCAAAATTTTTGAGTAATCCATTTATATTACAGAGCAACCTACTTCTAATCCAAAATTATCAACTTGTAATCTGGGGTCATTTGAGTCATTCGTAGTGATTACAGTATTTTGGAGTAATCAACTTATAATCTGAAGTATTCGCCTTGTAATCCGTCGTAATTTAAGTAATTTGGAGTAATTCCAGTATTTTCGAGTAATCCACTTGTAATTCAGAGGAATCCACTTATAATCGGAAGTTATCCAGGGTAATTCTTGTAATTCGATGCAATCCATTCGTAATCTGAAGTAATCCGCTTGTAATACAGAGGAATAGAATCGTAATCTGAAGTAATCCACTTGTAGATCGTCGCAATTTAAGTAATTCGGAGTAATTTTTGTAATTCGAAGTAATCCCAGTATTTTGGAGTAATCAACTCGTAATCTAGCACAATCCACTTGTAATAGAAAGTAATACACTTGTAATCGGGAGTAATTCATGTGATTCGGAGTAATCCCAATATTTGGGAGTAATCCACTTGTAACTCAGTTCATAAACTTGTAATCCGAAAAAATCCACTTGTAATCCGAGGTAAATCAAGTATTTCGGAGTAATCCCAGTATTCCTGAGTAATCCACTTGTAATCCTGAGCAACCAATTTTTAATCTGAAGTAATCCACTTGTAATCCGGGGTTAATAATTCAGTTGTTTGGTTGAAGATTCATAATTTTAGTTGAAAATTTAACTTTTTTGTTTCAAATTCGTTTTTTGTCTTGGGTAGAAAATCACGCAGTATGATACACTATCACACTATAGGACACAGTATGATACGATATAATGCAATATAATGCAATATGATGTAATATGTTACAGTATGATACAATATCATATGATATAATATGATACAATATCATATATATTATAACAATGTGATACAATATCAGATAATATGATGGATTATGTTACAGTATCATACATTATGATGCAATATGATGCAAAACGATACAATATGATGCAATATAATAAATATGATACAGCATAGCACAATATAATACAGTATTGTACAATATGATACACTATCACACTATATATATATATATATATATATATATATATATACCATTAAACCATTTCCCTTTCAGGGTAGGCGTGACACTACCTATATGATACAATATAATACAGTATGATGCAATATCATATGATATGATACAATATGATACATCATAATACAATATGATGCAATGGGATACATTACGAAACATTATCATACAATACGATAGAGTATGATATTGTATACAGCATGCTGTGCCAAGTTACACTATGATACACTATAATGAGGCACTATGATGCAATGTGATACAATATCATATACCATGATACCAATATCATATACGATGATACAATATGATACAAAATCATGCAATAGGATGCAATACCGTACAATATGATACAATATCATATACTGTGATAGAATATGATACAGTATCATACAATATGATGCCTACATCATATGAAGTTATCACTTCTGCCTGGCGTTTGTTAAAAAGTCATCTATTGAAAATGCAATATTTTTACTTAAAATGCTAGAATTGAATACGTGAGTCATGATGTTATCTTGAAATTTAATATGAAAAATCATTTAATGCAACATAATGCAATACGATGTAATATGATACAGTATGCTATAATAACATATGGTATGATACAATATGATAGTGACAGAATATGCTATAGTAATGTAATATGATGTATTATGTTACAGTTAAATACAATATCATATGATATGATATCATGTGATGCAATATGATACATCCTGATACAATGTGACACAATATCATGTAATATGATGGATTATGATACAGTATCATACAATATGATGCAAAACGATACAATATGATGCAATACAATAAATATGATACATCATGGCACAATATAATACAGTATTGAACAATATGATACACTATCACACTATATGATACAATATGATGTAATATGATACAATATGATACAAACTGACACAATATAATACAGTAATATTAATGTAGTGAAGGCCTTTTCCGCAGTCATGTTTTTCGCAGTCATGTCGCTATAATTTAACATACCACAAGGCTCTGCCGCTTTCTTTTTTTGAAAAATGTAGAATATATAATAATTTTCTCTTGGATTTATCTCCTACGAGACAAACCTTTTATTAAATTTTGAGGTTATGACGCTCCAAGTTTAAAATTTCAACATATTAGTTTATAACTGACAACTATGTACAATCTACCAAGAAACTTTTTCAATTTCCGTTAACTAATAATAAGGACTACGCCTCGACAAGGACTCGGATCCGAGTCGAAACATGTCGGCAATATTTCAATAAAAACACCAAAAAACCGGAAAAGGCCTTCACTACATTAATATTATAAGATACCGGGGAAAAAAAAAAATTAAAACAAATATAATACAGTATTGTGCAACATGATACACTATCACACTATATGATACAATACAATATAATATGATGTAATATGATACAGTATACTAGAATATGATGTATTATGATACAATATGATACAGTATGATGTATTATGATACAATATGATACAGTATGATGCAATATGATACAATATGATACAGTATGATAGAGTATGTTACAATATAATATGACACCGTATGATACAGTATGATACAATATGATAAAATATCATATGACATGATACAATATCATATACTATGATAGAATATGATACAGTGTCATAGAATATGATGCATATATCATATGAAGTTATCACTTCTGCCTGGCGTCCCACGGCGGCTCACGTTTTTTTTTGTGAAACAATTAGTTACGGTCTTGCAGCATCAAATCAGTGAGTGTAACTTTGAGGAGAGCATCAGAGTTTCAGTTCAAGTGTGATCTAACCCAAAGTGTTATGCATAATGCGCAACGCTAACGTAACACTTTGTTATGCGTGAACTTGGTTTCACGCAACGTTACCGCCATTCGCGTGGTTAACGAGGGATTGAATCAAAGTTCTTTGCTATGCATGCCAACGCAACATAGTGTAGTTTCGAATTGCGTATTTGTTTCTAACAACCCACACAAGCCAAATTTATAATAACATCCTCTAATTGACCATTTTTTTCATTCAATCCAATTATTCTCAAGTGGAATTATCAGTCAGTTTTTGTATTTTTCTGTTGACTGTGACGTATGGTGACTCTGTGAAGCTCTTCACCTGGGGTGATTGCTAGAGTGATTGATCAGCTATCCGTCTTGACCGTTTTCTATTTTTCTTCTGGGTGAACGGAATTTTTAACAAATACAACCAAGAAAGATTTTTTAGCCAATGAAGAAAAAAATGTTATCCAAAATGTTGAATTTTTAACCCGCGAAGATGAATTTCCTGGTAGACAGTTGAGTTTTCAAACCGGAAATATGAATTTTTAAGAAACAACTTGACATTTCTGCCCAAAAATATGAATTTTATACCAAAATAATTTAACTTTCAACTAGAAAAGGTAAATTTTGAGGTAAAAAAGAAATAGTTGTATTCTCAGATGAAAGAATTAATTTTTGACTAAAGAAATACATTTTTAACTAAAATGTTGAATCTTCAAACAAAAAAATTTTATTTTCAACTAAATAGTTGAATTTTCAATCCAAAAGATAAATTGTCTACCAAAAAAATCATGAGTTTTAAACTAAAAGAGATAAATTTTCAACCAAGAAAAAACGGATTTTCAGAAAGTAGGTGAATTCTGAACCAAAATGATGAATCTTCGTTACAAAAATGAATTCTCAACGAAAAGTGCAATAGTTGATATTTCCAACAAAAAGTATTTCAATTTTCAATAAAAAACAGTTGAATGAAACCAAAAAATATGAATTTTCAACAAATTAATTAAATGCTCAACCAAAAAAAGGCTAATTATCAAACCAGTAAATTTCCGAACCAAAATGGAATAGTTACATTTTCATATTAAAGAATTAATTTTTAACTAAAGAAAAAATAAATTTTTGACAAAATAGTTAAATTTTCAATCAAAGAAATGAAATTTTAACCGAAATGATGAATCTTTAACCAAAAAAGTGAATCTTCAAGTAAAATACATGAATTTTAAATTAAAAAAGATACGTTTTTAACCAAAAATAGAATAGTTAGAATGTAAAACAAATTCACGATAATAATTAATTATATTTTTAATAATTAAATTATGATAATAATAATTAATAGAAACCCATTTAAAAATCCAACTTTTTTGAGTAAAAGTTCATTTTTCTTGGTTAAGACCTCTATTATATTATTGGTTCGGAATTCATGTTGCTAATTTATTTGGTTCATAATTCTACAATTTTATTACAAATTTAATTCTTTTGTTGAATATTCTTTTTTTTGGTAGAGAATAATTTTTCTGGGTTAAAAAATCATATTTTTGGTTAAAAATGCAACTATTTGACTGAATGCTGAACTCTTATGTTGAACTTTTTTTTTAAGATTTATCATTTTACTTGAAAATTCATCTCCTTGATTGAAAATTTGTTTATTTTTTTCGGTTGAGAATTAATTTTTTAACTAAAATTTAACTATGCCATTTTTTGTTAAAAACATTTTTTGTTTCAATAAAAAGTTTATATTTTCTAGTGTGAAAATTCAACTTTTTGGTCGAAAATGTATCTTTTTTTGATAAAAAATTAATCCTTCTGGTAGAAAATAATTCCTTTTTGGTTGAAAAAGTAATAATTTGGTAGAAAGTTAAACTTTCTGATTAAACATATTTTTCATCTGAAAATTCAACTATTCTACTTTCGGTTGAAAATTTATAGTTTATAATTTGAAAATTCAACTATTTTGTGAAAAATTCATGTGTTTTGTTGAAAATTACTCGTTTTTGATTGAATTCAAATTCTTGAAAATTCATTTCTTTGTTCAAATATAATTTTTGGACTGAAAATTTAACGTTTCTATTTTTATTTGAAAAGTTATATTTTTTGGTTAAAAACTTATATTTTTTAGTTGAAAATTCAACTATTCAACTGAAAATTCATCTCTCTTGAGTTTTGTTGAAAATTCGTCTTTCTTGAAAATTAATTTTTTTAACTGAACATGTAACTATTTCATTTTTGATTAAAATTTTTTTTTTTAGTTGAAAAATAAACTGTTTGATTGAAAATGTATATGTTTTGTTGAAAATTTGTATTTTGGTAAAAAAATGTATCTTGTTAGATTGAAAATTCAACTAAGTTGTTGAAAACTTATTCTTTTGGATTGAAAATGCAACTGTTTTTGGTTGAATTTTAATCTTTTTTGTTGAAAAATTCGACAATTTGGTTGAAAATGCACCTTTGTAGTCTGAACATTAAATTATTTGTTTAAAAATTAAATTATTTTCTTAAAAATTTTAACATTTTATTGAAAATTTACTTATGACGATAAAGCCATCTTTTTTGGTCAAAAAAACGCAGAATAAACGTGAAATCCGTGTTTAGCCAACGGCTATGAAACTTTCGGGGTGAAAAATAAGGGGTTGGTAAAAATTAATCTTCCGGATTAAAAATTCAAATATTTGGTTAAAAATTCATTTTCTGGATGAAAGTTTATTATTTTAGGTAAAAATTCATTTTTTGGATGAAAGTTGATTATTTTAGGTAAAAATTCATTTCTTTAACTGAAAATGTAACTATTCCATTGTTTGTGGAACATTTATCTTTTTTGATAGAAATTCAATCTTTTTTGTAAAAAATTCATTTGTTTGGTTCAAAATTTAACTATTTTGTTGAAAATTAGTTTTTTTATAAATATTTAACTGTTCTATTTTTAGTTAAAAATTCATTTCTGTGGATGAATATTAATTTTTTTTTGAAAATTTTTCAATTTCGTTATAAAATTATTTTATTTGGTTCAAAATCAATCTTTTTACTGAAAATTCAACTATTCTATTTTAAGTTGAAAATTGATCCATTTTAGGTTAAACTTCAATTACTTTGTTGAAGATTCGTTTTTTTGTTGTTTTTTTTTTTCGTATAAAAGTAATCTCAATGATTGACACTTCATTTTTGGTTAAAAATTGTTAACGTAGTTTATGGACGGCCCCTTGGAAAAAGTACTGTTTTGGAATATTAAGAACAAGTGAGAAAATCTCATTTAACCATTAACCTGAAAATGAGTCTAATGTTAGAAAATTAATTTTTTTGTTGAAAATTCATCTTTTTCATCGAGGATTCAATTATTTGATTGAAAATTCGTCTTTTTTGTTGAAAATTAATTTTTTAAACTGAAAGTTTGACAATTCCATTTTTCGTTCAAAGAATATCTTTTTTATTTGAAAATTCAACTATTTGGTTGAAAAATCATCTTTGTTGATTGAAAATTTGTCTTTTTGATTGAGGATTAAACTATTTTGTTGATAATTCATCTCATTTTTTTAAATTCAATTAGTTGAAAATTTATCATTTTTGTTGAAAATTTATCATTTTTGTTGAAAATTTATTTTTTAATCTGAAAATTTAAATATTCCATTTTTTGATAAAAATTTAACTGTTTTGTTGAAAATGAAATAATTTTGTTGTAAATTTCACTATTTTGTTAAATAGTCATTTTTTGTGTGGAAAATTCAACTGTTTTGTAACAAAATTCGTCTTTTTGGCTTGAAAATTCAACTTTTCTTGGTTAAATTTTAATCCTTTTTGTTTGAAATAAAAATAAATTTTTATCTGAAAATTCAACTATTCTACTTTTGGTTGAAAATTGATAGTTCATAATTTGAAAATTCAACTATTTTGTAGAAAATTCATTTCTTTGTTAAAATAATTTTTTGACTGAAAATTTAACGTTTCTATTTTTGGTTGAAAAGATATATTTTTTGGTTGAAAACTTATCCTCTGTAGTTGAAAATGCAACTATTCAATCGAAAATTCATCTCTCTTGAGTTTTGTTGAAAATTCGTCTTTTTGAGTAGAAAATTAATCTTCTTTATTGGATTTTTTTTCTTTGGTTGAGGATTTAACTATTCTGTTGAAAATTCATCTTTTTTCGTTGAATTCGACTGGTTAAAAACACATTTTTTGGTTGAAAATTAATTTTTTTAACTGAACATGTAAATATTTCATTTTTGATTGAAAATTTGTTTTCAGTTGAAAAATAAACTATTTGGTTGAAAATGTATGTGTTTTCTTGAAATATCGTATTTTGTTAAAAAATTTATCTTGTTAGATTGAAAATTCAACTATGAATTTTAATATTTTTTGTTGAAAAATTCGACAATTTTGTTAAAAAGGCACCTTTGTAGGCTAAACATTCTATTATTTGTTTAAAAATTAAATCATTTTTTTTTTAAATTTAAATATTTTGTTGAAAATTTAACTATGACGATATAGCCATCTTTTTTGGGCGAAAAAACGCAGAAAAGACGTGAAATCCGTGTTTAGCCAACGGCTATGAAACTTTTGGTGATGGTGAGGGGGGGGGGGGGAGATAAGGGGTTGGTAAAAATTAATCTTTTAGATTAAAAATTCAACTATTTGGTTAAAATTTCATTTTTTTGCTGAAAGTTTATTACTTTAGTTAAAAATTAATTTCTTTAACTGAAAATGTAACTATTCCATTTTTTGTGGAACATATATCTTTTTTGATAGAAATTTAATCTTTTTTGTTCAAAATTCATTGATTTGGTTCAAAATTTAACTATTCTGTTGAAAATTAATTTTTTAAATGGATATTTAACTGTTCTATTTTTAGTTACAAATTCATTTCTGTGGATGAATATTAATTTTTTTTTTTTAATTTTTCTATTTTGTTAAAAAATTATTTTATTTGGTTAAAAATAAATTTTTTTCTACTGCAAATTCAAGTATTCTATTTTTCTATTTAATTACTTTGTTAAAGATTCGTTTTTTTTTTTTATGAAAGTAATCTCAATGGTTGACACTTCTTTTTCGGTTAAAAATTGGTAACGTAGTTTATAAACGGCCCCTTCGAACAAGACTGTTTTGGAATATTAAAAACAAGTGAGAAAATCTTATTCAACCAGTAACCTGAAAATGAGTCTAATGTTAGAAAATTAATTTTTTTTTTTGAAAATTCATCTTTGTCATCGAGGATTTAACTATTTTGTTAAAAATTCATTTTTTTGTTGAAAGTTTATTATTTAGTTAAAAATTCATTTCTTTAACTGAAAATGTAACTATTCCATTGTTTGTGGAACATTTATCTTTTTTGATAGAAATTAATTCTTTTTTGTTAAAAATTCATTTGTTTCGTTCAAAATTGAACTAAAAACAGAACAGTTAAATATTCATTTCTGTGGATGAATATTCATTTTTTTGTTTGACAATTTTTCTATTTCGTTAAAAATTATTTTATTTGGTTAATAATCATTTTTTTTACTGCAAATTTAAGTGTTCTACTTTAAGTTGGAAATTCATCTATTTTAGGTAAAACTTCAATTACTTTGTTGAAGATTCGTTTTTATTTTATTTTATTTTTTCTGTATAAAAGTAATCTCAGTGGTTGAAACTTCATTTTCGGTTAAAAATTGATAACGTAGTTTATGAACGGCCCCTTCGAACAAGACTGTTTTGGAATATTAAAAACAAGCGGGAAAATCTTATTCAACAAGTAACCTGAAAATGAGTCTAATGCTCGGATTAAGTTGAAGATGTAATAGAAGTCAATTACGGAGAGTTGCACTCATGCTTCTTTTATTTCTCGCATCAGTGAGTCCAAGGAAGATTAAACAGAAATTCCATGCCCCAATTAACCTCACCCTGTAAGAAGTTGAGTGAGAATAGAGTGTACTTGCGTAATCTGATCGGAAAAAAGAGAAAAGAGCGTGATGGTATCCAAACAAGTACATTTTGCCGAGATGGGTAAAGTGGAACACTATCCCTTCTATTGATTTACATTAACATTCAGCAATATAACATATACTACCTCTATCTACATTTACCAATTACTCAATTTCACTGAAAAAAGTTTAGACATTTATATATTTATCATAATTCATTTACGCAGTCTCTATTTGCAACAACTTACGATTAATCAATTCCTTGCTGTAATTAAGACGCTATAATTGAGCCGCCGGATGCAATAACCAGCCCGACTCTCGAAAGCGTGTAAAAGTATTGTCTAATCGTCTCGAAAAAATTCGAAAAATCAATTTTTTGAAAATGCAGAAATGTACAGAATAAGGAAATGTACCTTTTTCCCATAAGCATTTTTTTGCCAAACGTTTATTTTTAATAATAAAAACGAAAGATTGAAAAAAAATTCTCCCTGAGTTAATAAAGTTTTAAAACTTAAATCGTTATAAATCGGCCAAATATTATTGAAATGTGCTCATATTTGCAGGACATTCAAAATACTCTAGCGACGCCTAGGAAATCATGAAAAAGTTAACAATCGCTTATTATTTATTAATGTTTCATTGCAAAATGATGTCAATCGATAATTGTGTTTTCTTGGATTCGCCGGTAAAAAGTATCTAGGTAACTTCAACTTTCAAACAACTTTCAGTGAGTGATTTGTTCATCAATGTTGAATGAAGTTTTTTGGAAAATCTCATATTGATTCGTTAAAAATTTACTGAGATATTCAGCTTTGGAAAAAGCACTCGACGTCTGCCCGCGCAGACTGAACTTCGAGAACGCTGCCTGACAGAGCAGTCCTCGCGACGCATTAGCTAACAGCGCGGGCAGACGTCGAGTACTTTTTCCAAATCCGAATATCTCAGTAAATTTTCAACGATTCAATATTAGATTTTCCAAAAAAACTTCATTCAACATTGCTGAACAAATCAGTCACTGGAAGTTGTTTGAAAGTCGAAGTTACCTAGATACTTTTTACCGGCGAAACCAAGAAAACACAATTATCGATTGACCTCATTTTGCAATGAAACATTATTAAACAATAATCGATTGTTAACTTTTTCATGATTTCCTAGGCATCGCTAGAGTATTTTGAATACGTCCTACAAATATGAACTCATTTTAATAATACTTGGTCGAGTTAGAAACGATTTAAGTTTTGAAACTTAATTAAATCAGGGGAAACTTTTTTTCAATATTTCGTTTTTATTATTAAAAATAAATGCTTGGCGAAAAAAATTCTAAGAGGAAAAAGTTTCCTATAAGCATTTTTTTTGCCAAACGTTTATTTTTAATAGAAAAACGAAATATTGAAAAAAAAATTCCTCAGTCAAATGTTATTGAAATGAGTTCATATTTGCAGGACATATTCAAAATACTCTAGCGATGCCTAGGAAATCATGAAAAAGTTAACAATCGCTTATTGTTTATTAATGTTTAATTGCAAAATAAGGTCAATCGATAATTGTGTTTTCTTGGCTTCGCCGGTAAAAGTATCTAGGTAACTTCGACTTTCAAACAACTTCCAGTGAGTGATTTGTTCATCAATGTTGAATGAAGTTTTTTGGAAAATCTCGTATCGATTCGTTAAAAATTTACTAAGATCTTCAGCTTTGGAAAAAGCACTCGACGTCTGCCCGCGCTGTTAGCTAATGCGTCGCGAGGACTGCTCTGTCAGGCAGCGTTCTTGAAGTTCAGTTTGGATTTTTTTTTAATATTTTGGAAAGAGGTCGGAGAAAAATTAGTTAACTCTATTCATCATTGAAACTGTTAATTTTAAGGTAAGTCTGTCAACTATAAAAAATACTGTATTTTTGGAAAACTCATTGTTTTACAGAAATTTTTTTTCCAAACGCTTTATATTTTTAGACACGAATTGCAAATTTTTATTTCCAACTGATAGATTATTTTTCGCATTTAAGAATAATTAAGGGGCACTATGCAAGAACGACACATAGATCCGTTTCACAGCAGCGTTCACTCCTGACAAGAAATCCAAATTGAAAATTTTCATTTTTTAAATATATATTACATTAGAGATCTGTGTATCTCAATTTACAGCAAATCTCCTGAATTATTCAGAAAGTTTATACTATACACACCTAAAATTGGAATTGATTTAAATGAAATCAAAATGTGAAAAAGAACAAAAATGTGACAATTAAATTTGAAAACTTAATTTTAATTATTACTTTAACTGTAATAAAATAATGTTGCACGAAGTGAACACTTTTTAGTGAAAGCTAGAATGATCTATTTTATTTTAAAGCGAAATTCATTTTTTTGGCTGCTTTTAGGATAACATAGGATGATGGTCATTCAATATACTTGCAAATCTTTCTATTTTCTTTTGAGTTCATTGCCTAGTAAACATCAGCATCGTGCACACGAGGATTACAAAATAGTCTATAAAATAACTTTTTCTTTCATTATACATATATTATAATATACTAATTTCTCTCCTACCTCCTTCCGAAATATTAACAAAAAATCCAAACTGAACTTCGAAAACGCTGCCTGACAGAGCAGTCCTCGCGAAGCATTAGCTAACAGCGCGGGCAGACGTAAAGTGCTTTTTCCAAAGCTGAATATCTCAGTAAATATCCAACGAATCGATATGAGATTTTCCAAGAAACTTCATTCAACATTGCTGAACAAATCACTCACTGGAAGTTGTTTGAAAGTCAAAGTTACCTAGATACTTTTTACTAACGAAACCAAGAAAACACAATTATCGATTGACTTCATTTTGCAATTGAACATTATCAAGCAATAAGCGATTGTTAACTTTATCATGACTTCCTAGGCATCGCTAGAGTATTTTGAATATGTCCTGCAAATATGAACTCATTTCAATAATATTTGACCGAGTTAGAACGATTTAAGTTTTAAAACTTAGTTAACTCAGGGAGAAATTTTTTTCAATATTTCGTTTTTATTATTAAAAATAAACGTTTGGCAAAAAAAATGCTTATAGGAAAAAGTTTCACTTCCTTATTCTATACATTTCTACATTTTCAAAAAATTGATTATTCGATTTTGAACATTTTCTTTTTTTGAGACGATCGGACACTACTTTCACACGTTTCCGAGCGTCGGGCTGGTTATTGCACCCGGCGGCTCAATTATGCTATACGTTAAACGTGACTAGTAATTTTGCGCGCGCCTATTAATTTTTTTTTAATGAAAAAGAATAAACTACATTTTTTTTCTTCTATGTTATTTATATTCAATAAATGTTACGAAATATTTGTAAAAAATAATTAGAAGACACCACAGATTGATATCTGTAGCCTCCAATAAGGATTAGATTAGGTCGAAAAACCCAAATTTCAGAAATCGAATTTGGAATTATGTGGAAAAGTAGTGAATTGGTTTCCTAAAAAAGTATGACTTATTTGGTTTCTATTGATTGAGGCCTCCTGAGCGCGAGTTATGAAAATGTGTTTGAAAAAATTATCTTTTTCATAGATTTTATATTATTGTGTGTTTCAATTTTTTTTATGTTCTTCGGGGTCATCCTCGTCTCCAAAAATTCTGACAGTTCTTTAATGATTGTTCTCTAGAAAATAATTTCCAATTTTGTAGACCCCTGTTTTCAACAAATATTTTCAAAATCTATAGGAACGTCGGGAGAATTATTTCAGATATTTAAGGCTCATCTACTCATGGAAATACACTAAAAAAAAAATTAAAAATTTGACATGCTTGTAAATAGATCATTTGAAAAAACGCAAAACTCAGTTTTTCACAAATTTACTGTGCTTACATTTATCAATTCTCAAGTATGTAAAAATTTTTTCTAGTATATTTGTATGAGTAGAAAAGCCTCAAATATCTGAAATAATTCTCCCGACGTTTCTGTACATTTAAAAAAATGTTTTTTCAAAACAGGGGCCTACCAAACATAAATTATTTCTTAGTGAACGTTCATTAAAGAACTGTCAGAATTTCTGAAGACGAGGAAGACCCCGAGGAACATAAAAAAATTGAAACACACATTAATATCAAATCTATGAAAATGATAATTTTTTTAACACATTTTCACATCGTTCCAAATTCGATTTCTGAAATTTGGTTTTTTCGACCCACCGTAAAGGAGTTCCTTTTCATTTTTTTCTCTGTTAAAGGAGTAATGGATTTCATATAATTTATTTGTAGGTAAATTATGCCATCGTTAGCATCTTGAAAAAATTTCGAATATAATTTTAATTTAATTTATTATAATTGGCTCTTAGATTTGTTAAACATTTATTTGTAAATTATACTGCCGGAATAAATTTTATTATTTTGTAAATGAAAAGAAATGTTATTTCTATGCATTGAGAGATGTTGAGCATTTTTTTCATAAAAATTCAATTTTCTCATTTTTATCATAAATGATGCAAGTTATTACGAAAAAGTAAAATGTATATTAGTATAACTTTTCAATACGCAAATATTTTTATGTTAAAATTTTTATCGTATGTGTTGTTATTTACGTAAAAATGAGTACATTATATTATTATAAGAAGAAAATTATCCTGCCGCTAAAACTTTTCAGGCCTTTATAAATGTTATAGTCTTTTTCTTATTGAAAGCTAAATTTAACCAAAAAAAATCAAAAAATATAATTTTTTTTTCTTTTGCGAAAATCTGTTTTTAATTTTTTGTAGAATAATTTTTTTAACGTATCGCATAATTTACTCTAACAGAAATATTTTCTCCCTGATATATTCTGCTATATTTAATTATATATATTTATTTATATTCTGATATAATTCAAAATAATTTCTTAAAATGTTGAAGAATTCAAAATGAGTTTAAAACACTTCAAGATGAATTTAACACATACTGAAAAATTTAAAAAAATGTCCATTGAACTGAATAGAGTTGATTTAATTTGAAAGAATTCAGGTAAATTAAAAAAATTCGAGAGAGATAATAAAAAAATTCTGGATAAATTAGTAATAATTTAGGGTGAATTTCAAATGAATTTAAAATATTTACAAAACATATTAATATTTTAAATACGCCAATGACAATTAAAACGTGTTTTAAATAATGGTATCTTATCAGCTCATAAAATCAAAAATTTTCATGTCAAAAAATCATAAGCTCATAAATTTTTAATCTTATATTCTCATAATCACATGTAAATCACAAAATATGATCCAGAATTCTGTAACAAAAAAAAATTATTTTTATTATATGTCGATAATGTTCAGTCATAATTTACAAAATTTATAAACAAAAATTTATTATATGTACATATAAATATATAATTTATACAGTAAAGTAAAACATTAATTATGAAGATAATTTTTTAAAATTAAACATTTATAAATTAAAATTATTTAAAAACTAACAATTAATAATTTGAGCAAAGTAGATGAATTATGAATCAAAAATATAATAGTAGACTATTCAAATGAAAGAAATAAACTTCCAACCAAAAAATTAAAGGAAAAGTGAAATTATAACTTTTCAACCATAAAAGATGACATTTCAAACAAAAATGAAAACATTTTCTTATAAAAATATGGATATTTAACGAAACAGTTGATTTTTCCACCAAAAAAAAAAAAATGAGTTTGCGAAAATAGTTGGGTCTTCAAGACAATAATCAAATTATCATACAAATAATAGAAGTTGTAACCAAAAGAAAATAATTCTGAAACAAAAATATAATAGTAGAATTTCGGGTCAAAATAGATTAATTTTCAAATAGAAAGGATCAATTTTCAATTTCAAAAATCCAATTTTAAGCAAAAATGGAATAGTTACATTTTCAATTTAAAAAAATTGATTCTTAACCAAAAACAATACAAATTCGCAACAAAATAGTTAAATTTTCAATCAAGGAGATGAATTTTCAAGTGAAATGATAAATCTTCAAAAAAAAATTTCAAAAAAATCTGCCCGCTCCGCGGGCACATTCTCATGGCGCGCTTTGCGCGCGGCTCGCTCCGCTCGCAAGTTTGAGCGCGCCTAGGGCGCGCGACTTTTGGATCTCGCGCTTCGCGCTCGATCATATATTTATCTCGCGCTTCGCGCTCGATTATGTATTCACCTCGCGCTACGCGCTCGGGCGTATTTGCATCGCGCTTTACGCTAGGCTCCTCTAGATTTTTGAACTTCGTGTTCGACTTCGATGAAAAGAAAAAGTTTGTTTGCAAATATTATAAAATTATCAAAACCTCTACATATTAAGTGATTGTTAAATTTGCTTTTATTTTAGACTGAAAAGGAACTTTATTTACTCAAGGTTCTATCGACCTTAAGGAACACATTCTCATCCAGACACTCGCGCTTCGCGCTCGATATTTGATTTGAAAATCATTTGAACCGTATGATAGAAACAAAAAAGTTTGAGCGCACTTACGGCGTGCGATTTGGTGATAACACTGAGCGCGCACTTTGTGCTTCGTGTTATATGTTCTTCATATACAAATTACTAAATTTGTATTTGATTTCAAATGAAAAGTAATGATATAATTCAGGCGACAAATTTTATTAGTTAACATTTTATTTTAGCTTGTGCCGTTTATCAAAAAAGTTAATTTTTTGATTTTGAATATATTCTTACCACAAAAATTGATTACGGGTGTGTAAGTCTTTTTTGAATGCACAATTTTTGTTCATTTATATGTTTTCGTACCTTGCATTGTTTTTTCAAAAATTTGATTTTTTTTACTGTCAATGTTATTTTCACGAATAAAACAAAAACCACGCATCCTATCGAAACATGAGTCACAATAAATTTGTACCTCTTCCTTGGATGAACAAATTTTGTTTCGGTCATTTTTTCGTAGCTGGTAATATTCGTCTGAAAATTTGATTTTTCTATTTTCAATGCTGTTTTTTACGAATAAAACAAAAACTACGCGTCATATCAAGAAGTGAATGATAAGAAATTTGTAGATCTTTTTTAGGTGCACAATTTTGGTAAGATGACCTTTTCTGGTATCTTGCATAGTTTTACAGCAAAATGGCTTTTTTGATTTTTCATTAATTTTTTGTGCGATCAAAATTTGAATTTTTCATTTTTCGAAAAATTCAAAAAGTTGTCATGAAAATATTATAGGGTGTTCAGGAATCAACGTTTTTCTCCTCTTGACTTTTTTTCATATCGTGCGTTTTTCGGCTTAAAATGATCATTTTCGTTTGTTTTTTGGAATTTTGAAAATGCTATAACTCCAGTAATTTTTTTTTTTATCACGAAAAGTCATAAGAATATTTTGTTCGTCATTTTGCGTACTACTAATAACCGTACATAGAATTTTCAAATCTTCCAAAAAAGTGGTCTCAAAAATTTTCAAAATGTGCTCACTTTTTGGATTTTCATCCAAAATAGCTGGTTAACGAACTCGTTCTTTATTTTTCGGCCATAAAAAAGTGTGCCAAAGCTCAATCAAATCTGATCATTTTTTCGAAAGTTATCGTGGCTACAGACAGACAGACAGCAGACAGACAGACAGACTACAGACAGACAGACACCTTCGTAAAAATCGTTTTTTCTGACTCAGGAGGTCTCAAAACGTGGAGATTTGATGAAAACCGACTATGTCAAATTTTACATAAAACCAATACCTTCTCATTAGAATGAGAATGTAAAAAGTGTTCAACATTCAACCAAATAGTTTCATTTCAACGAAAAATCTGATTTTTTAAACAAGAAGATTAATTTTCTACAGAAAAAGACAAATTTTCAACAAAATAATTAGATTTCATAAAAATACATGAATTTTAAACCAAATAGTTGAATTTTCAATTGAAGGAGAGAAGTTGTCAACCAAAAAACACAACTTTTCAGCCAAAAATGGAAACGTTTGATTATCAGTTTTGAAAAATTAAATTTTCAATTAAAAAAAACAATACAAATTTTCAAGAAGTTCAATTCAACCAAAAATTACAAGTTTTCAACAAAATACATGAATTTCCTACAAAATAATTGAATTTTCAAATCATTAACGATCAATTTTCAACTAAAAGTGGAATAGTTAAATTTTCAGATAAAAAAAAATTAATTTTCAAAACAAAAAATAATTCTCAACCAGACCAATTCAACGAAAAAAAAGAAAAATTTTCAAAAATTCACAATTTTTGGTTGAAAACTTATGAAATTTGTTGAAAATTCGTTGTTTTTTTTTTGTTAAAAATAATTTTTTGTTAATTTAAAATTAAATTTTTTGTCACAAAATTCATCTATTTAGTTGAAAATTAACTTTTTGGTAAAAATTCATATTATCGGGTAGAAAATTTAACTTTTTTAATAGAAAATTCGTCTTTTTCGTTTGGAAATTAAACAATTTGGTGATATATCCACGGTTTTGTAGAAAATTCTTTTTTTTTCATAAAAATTAATTTTTGAAATAGACATTTAACTATTTTATTTTGAACATAATTAATCTTTATTGGAAGAAATTTCACCTTTTTGGTTAAAAATGCAACTCTTGGTTTGATTTAAAGTAAAAAAATTTTCTTGGTTAAAATATCAACTATTACATTTTTGTTAAGAATTGATTTGTTTTGATTTTCAACTAAAATGATGAATCTTCAACCTTCATCAAAAAATGAATTTTTAACAAATTACTTCAACTTTGAACCAAATAGTTGATATTTCAACCAAAAAAGATTTAAAATTAAAAAAAACAGTGGAATACAACCAAAAAGACCAATGTTTAACAAAATATTTGAATTTTTAACTAAAAAACATTACTTTTTAACAAAAAATTGAATAGTTCAAATTTAAATTAATAAAATTAATTTTCTATACGTTTTTTTGGTTGAAAATTTATTTAATTTGTTGGAAATTTGTTTTCTGCTGAAAATCAGTTTTTAAATTAAAAATTTAATTCTTTGGTTTAAAATGCAATTATTTGGTTGAAAATTAACTTCTTTGGTGAAAATTAAACTTTTTTGTAGAAAATTAGTCTTTTTGGCTTGAAAAGTCAACAATTTTGTGCAAATTCCTCTGTTTTGTAGAATTTTTGTGGGCTAAACATTGATTTTTCTAGTTTAAAAATGCACGATTTCTGGTTGAAAACTTATGAAATTTGTTGAAAATTCGTTTGTTTTTTTTGTTGTTAAAAACCATTTTTTTCTTTTTTTTTTTTGAAAAAGTAATTTTTTGGTAGAAAATTCAACTATTTGGTTGAAAATTAACTTTTTTTTGATGAAAATTCATATTTCGTCTTGAAAATTAAACTTTTTTGAAGGAAATTCGTCTTTTTTGTTGAAAAATTAAACAATTTGATGATATCTCCACGGTTTTGTAAGAAAATTAGTTTTTTTTTCTTAAAAATTAATTTTTTAAAGAAACATTCAACTATTCCATTTTTAGTTAAAAATTGATATTCTTTAGTTTACAAATTCAACTATTTGGTTAAAAATTTATGTAATTTATCAGAAATTCATTTTTTTTTTGTTAAAAATCATTTTTTCAAATTGAAAATTTAATTATTTGGTTGAAAATCTAACTATTTAGTTGAATATTAACTTTTTAAATGAAAAATTCATATTTTCGGGTTGAAAATTCAATTTTTCTGTAGAAAATTCGTCTTTTTCTTTTTAAAATTAAACAATTTGGTGATATATCCACGGTTTTGTAAGAAAATTCGTTTTTTTTCTTAAAAATGAATTTTTTAAATAAACATTTAACTATTTCATTTTCAGTTAAAAATTTATATTCTTCAGTTTAAAAAATCAACTATTTAGATGAAATTCAATTTTTTTGTAGAAAATTCGTCTTTTTCTTTTTAAAATTAAACAATTTGGTGATATATCCACGGTTTTGTAAGAAAATTCGTTTTTTCTCTTAAAAATTAATTTTTCAAATAAACATTTAACTATTCCATTTTTAGTTGATAATTTATATTCTTTAGTTTAAAAAATCAATTATTTAGATGAAAATTAACTTTTTTGTTGAAAATTCGTCTTCTTCGTTTGAAAATTAAATGATTTGGTGATATATCCACGGTTTTGTAGAAAATTCTTTTTTTTCTTAAAAATTAATTTTTGAAATAAGCATTTAACTAATCCATTTTTAGTTAAAAATTTAAGTATTTGGTTAAAAATGTATGTAATTTATTAAAAAGTAATTTTTTCTAAATCATTTTTTTAAATTGAAAATTTAATTATTTGTTTAAAAATCCAACTATTTAGTTGAATATTAACTTTTGTAATGAAAAATTGATATTTTCGGGTTGAAAATTCAATTTTTTTGAGAAAATTCGTCTTTTTGGCTTGAAAATTTAACAAGTTTGTGCAAATTCCTCTGTTTTGTGGAATTTTTTTTATTGAAAATCAATTTTTTTCATGAAAAATCAACTGTTTCATTGTGGGATAAAAATTGATTTTTCTAGTTTAAAAATTCACCATTTTTGGTTGGAAACTTATGAAATTTGTTGAAAATTCGTTTTTTTTTTGTTAAAAATAATTTTTTTAAATTGAAAAATGAATGTTTTGGTAGAAAATTAACTTTTTTTGTGAAAATTCATATTTCGGGTTGAAAATTGAATTTTTTTGTAGAAAATTCGTCTTTTTCGTTTGAAAATTCAACAATTTAGATGAAATTTAACTTTTTTGTTGAAAATTCGTCTTCTTCGTTTGAAAATTAAATGATTTGGTGATATATCCACGGTTTTGTAGAAAATTAGGTTTTTTCTTAAAAATTAATTTTTGAAATAAGCATTCAACTAATCCATTTTTAGTTAAAAAATGATACTTTTTAGTTTAAAAATTTAACTATTTGGTTAAAAATGTATGTAATTTATTAAAAATTCATTTTTTTGTTCAAAATAATTTTTTTTTTATTGAAAATTTAATTATTTGGTTGAAAATCCAACTATTTAGTTGCATATTAACTTTTTTAATGAAAAATTCATATCTTCGGGTTGAAAATTCAATTTTTTGTAGAAAATGCGTCTTTTTATTTTGAAAATTAAACAATTTGGTGATATATCCACCGTTTTGTAGAAAATTCATTTTTTTCTTAAAAATTAATTTTTTGAATAAATATTTAACTATTCCATTTTTAGATAAAAATTGATATTCTTTAGTTTAAAAATTTAACTATTTAGTTGAAAATGAACTTTTTTGTTGAAAATTCGTCTTTTTTGGTTGAAAATTCATCTCTTTTGGTATAAATCTTTTTTGTTTAAAAAAACGATTTCCTCTGTTTTGAGAGGATTTTGGGCTACTTTATTTTTCGTGGGGGGGGGGGTCAATAAAAAACTGCGGTTTTGGTAAAGTAGTTTATGGACCGCCCCTACAGTGCAGGGTCCGGATCATGTCAATCCCCAGCAAGTCAGATAGCGGCATGTCCAAAATATGCATTTGTTTATATAATTTGTTTATAAAATTAACAAAAAATAACATCTGGACTGATAAGTTCTGATAAGTTTGGGACTTTGAACAGTTTTCAAAAACTCGGAACACATAAAAAAAGTTATTTTTGGCCGATCATTCTTTACTCTGGCGAGTGTAGGACTGAGTCCTGTACTGGAATGGACTCGGTACAGTGCGCGAATCAATAACCTAATTTCAAATTCGATTTTTTTACAACACCAGTTTAGTAATGAGTACTTTGAATACCAACACAATAGACCCAATTTTTCAGTTTAATTTCGCTCCATGTTTAACGCAGGTGTTAATTGCACAAGGCGACGCGACGCGACGCCTTTTCATGAAGCCTTTAGCGCGAAATTATTTTTATGTAATTATCTCTGATTCTCCCAAGCATTCCTTTTTCAGGTAGCAGACAGCAGTAAATTTTAACTTGTTTAGTCGCATTATTAGAGTTGCGTTTGTTGAAAAAGACTGCTAGTTGGTTCTCATGTAACTCAATTCTTTGCAATTGCGAGTGTAACTCGGCACTCAGTGGCCCAGATTCTATTCTTAACATTGCATTCGAATTATTCCAGAATTAAAGGTTCCTCATTACTGAAAACAAGCTGCAATATAGAATGTCACTATATAATTGTATTACAAATTTTTTCTTTATAGGTGGAATTTGCATACCATTTTTTGCGTCACATGCGCATTTACGCATGTGACGTATGCGTAGAAAATTTTTGGATCAATGGGGGATAACGATTTTTCTGTCCTGTCTTACATTAAATGTACATTAATAGTATATTATGCACCTAGGGGGAGAAAAAGTGCCTCTCCCCCTTGGCGCATACGATATTTTTTATAACAAATGGATGATTTCAGACATTTCTCGAAATACAGTCATGATTTCAGTCCATATTAGATTTTGTATAATGAAGCATGAAATTAATGTTAACCTAATTTATGGTAATTTTAGAGGTGATTTGTAACTTACCATAGATTACCCAAAATTCACTTTTAAAAATTTCCATAAATTTCCGGACATTTCTGAAAAATGTCGGT
Source organism: Andricus curvator (assembly GCA_932195095.1). Taxonomy (NCBI): domain Eukaryota; kingdom Metazoa; phylum Arthropoda; class Insecta; order Hymenoptera; family Cynipidae; genus Andricus; species Andricus curvator. The sequence continues at coordinate 22,195 of CAKNYM010047888.1, forward strand.
CATTCATGATAATTTTACAGGTGAATATGATAACATTCTAAAAATTCATTTTTAAAAATGTCCATAAATTTCGCGAAATTTATTAAAAATTTCGGTCATTCATGGTAATTTTACAGGTAAATATGGTAACTTACCATAAATTATCCAAAATTCATTTTTAAAAATTTCCATAAATTTCCGGACATTTCTGAAAAATTTCGGTCATTCATGATAATTTTACAGATAAATATGATAACTTACCCAAAATTCATTTTTAAAAATTTCCATAAATTTCGGGAAATTTATGAAAAATTTCGGTCATTCATGGTAATTTTACAGGTAAATATGGTAACTTACCATAGATTACCCAAAATTCATTTTTTTAAGTTTCCATGAATATCCGGAAATTTATGAAAAATTTTGGTCATTTATGGTAATTTTACAGGTATATACGGTAACTTTCCATAAATAACCGCAAAATTCTATTATCTGCAATCAAAATTTCCTCACAGTTTTTACGGCGAGTGGGCTGATAATCATAAAATGCGAGTCTGTAGATGCATAATTTTTATTATTCACCTCTGACGTCACTTTTCAGTCCCTAGGGATTAAAAAGTACTTTTTACTCCCTAGGGATTAAAAAGTATTTTTTACTCCCTAGGGATTAAAAAGTACTTTTTACTCCCTAGGGAGTAAAAAGTAGAGCTTTAGCCCCGCTTCATAGGCGTCGAAAAGGGCTGTAATCATGCATGTGTCATAAAAAAGTACATTAAATGTACAATTATTTTACTAATTATTTATTATTTATATTAATATTAATTGTAATAATGATAATTACACAAAATAATAAACAAATTAGGAGTCATCTCCTTCCATAAAACAGAACCTTAGATTTTATAAACTTAGGAAACGAACATACATGTAAAATATAAACTTAAGGAAATTAGTTTAAGAAAATAAATATTGTTAATAACAATGAGTATTTAGTTTCACAAGAGTAAATTTTCCAGTCTTCTCACCTAGTATTTTAAAAGTATTAATAATGAACTTCAATCTTTATTTAAACTATTATTATTTAGTCTATAAATTATCAAAATTTCTATTTATTTATCGCAGCCTTCACAACTTTCCCCCTTTTCTCATTTTTCCACTTAAATTCCAACTGAATTAATAAAATCCAACCATTTTTGGTTGAAAATTCAATTATCATTATGAAAATTCAACAATTTTGTTAAAAAGTCATCCTTTTTGGTTGAAAATTTAACTATTTTACTTGAAAATCGTTTTTCAAATTAACAATTCTTGAAAATTCAATAATTTGATTGAAACTTTTTTTCTTTCTTCAGTAAAAAATTTTTCTAGTTGAAAATTCAGCTATTTTGTTAAACGTTCGTCGTTTTGGTTTGAAAATTAATCTCTGTTTGCAGAAATTTATTCTTTTTGGCTGAAAATGCAACGGTCTGATTAAAAAATAAACTATTTCAATTGAAAATAAATAAAAAATTAATCGGTTTGAGTTGAGGAATCACCTATTTTGTTCAAAATTCGTCTATTTTGGTTGAATTTAACTGTTTTTTATTTAAAACAACAATATGTTTGGGGTGAAATATCGACTATTACCATCTTCGTTGAAAATTTATCATTTTATGTTAAAAATTCAACTCTGGTTGAAAGTTGAACTAATTTCTCAAAAATTAATTTTTTCGGTTGAAGATTCATAATTTTAGTCGAAAATTCAACTATTTGGTCGAAAATTGCGGTAATTTATTGAAAACTTGTTTCGTTTTTAAATCAAATTTTTTAATTGAAAATTTGTAGATTTTTTCTTCAAATGATTTTTTTAAAAGAAAAATTAATTTAGAAATTCAACATTTTATTTGGTTTAAAACTTATGCAATTTGTTAGAAATTCGTTTTTTTGGATGAAATTTTATTTAATTTGTTGGAAATATGTTGTCTGTTGAATATCAATTTTTTATATAAAGAATTTAATTATTTGGTTGAAAATGCAACTATTTGGTTGAAAATTAACATCTTTGGTGAAAATTCATATTTTCAGGTAGAAGATTCAACAATTTTGTGCAAATTCCTCTGTTTTTTAGATTTTCTTTATTGAAAATTAATTTTTTAAATGAAAAATCAACTATTCCATTTTGGGGTAAAAACCGATTTTTCTAGTGTAAAAATTCACCATTTTTGGTTAAGAACTTATGAAATTTGTTGAAAATTAGTTTTTCTTTTTGTTAAAAATCATTTTTTTTATTGAAAAATTAATTTTTTGGTAGAAAATTCAACTATTTAGTTGAAAATTAACTGTTTTGGTGAAAATTCATATTTCAGGTTGAAAATTAAACTTTTTCGTAGAAAATTCGTCTTTTTCGTTTGAAAATTAAACAATTTGGTGATATATCCACGGTTTTTTTAGTTCAAAATTGATATTTTTTAGTTTAAAAATTCAACTATTTAGTTGAAAATTAACTTTTTTATGAAAATTCATATTTTTGGGTTAAAAATTCAACTTTTTTGTAAAAAAAAGGTATCACTTTTAAACCAAAAATTGAATGGTTCAAATTTCAATTGATAAAATTAATTTTCAATACCAAAAAAAAACAAAGTTCCAAAAAAATAATCAAATTTTTATACAAATAATCAAATGTTTAACCGAAAAGATTAATTTTATACCAAAAACGAATTTTCGACAAAATACATTTTTTTCAACTAAAAAAGTTCAATTTTCAACCAAAAATGAAATAGGTTAATTTCAAGTTAAAAACATGTTTCGTTTGGTTGAAAATTAATTTTTTGTAACTGAAAATTTAACTATTTTGTTTAAGTTGAAAATTTATCTTATTAAATTGAAAATCCATGTATTTTGTTGAACATTCGTCTTTTTTAGTAGAAAAGTAATCTCATTAGATGAAACTTTATTTATTTTTTGGTTGAAAATTAATTTTTTTGTTTGAAAATTGAACTGTTTTGTTTAAAATTCGTCTTTTTTAGTTCAAAATTCCACTTTTTGTTTAAAAATTATTTTTTTTAAAGAAAAATCATCTTGGTTGAAAATTGAAGTACTTTGTTAAAAGTATGTTTTATTTGGTTGAAAATTAATTTTTTGTAACTGAAAATTTAACTATTCTGTTTAAGTTGAAAATTTATCTTATTTAATTGTAAATTCATGTATTTTGTTGAAAATTCGTCTTTTTTGGTAGAAAAGTAATCGCGGATGAAACTTGATTTTTTTAAATAAAAATTCATTTCTTTGGTTGAAAATTTATCTTTTCAGTTCAAAATTCCACTATTTGGTAATTACTTTTTTTTGTTATAGATTCATCAGTTTAGGTCAATTCAGGTCAATTTTTTCAACTAAAATTTTTTATTTTAAATTATGTAATTTTTGGAATATTTATCTTTTTTGGTAGAAAAGTAATCTCATTAGATGAAACTTTATTTATTTTTTGGTTAAAAATTAATTTTTTGTTTGAAAATTGAACTATTTTGTTTAAAATTCGTATTTTTTAGTTCAAAATTCCACTATTTGTTTTTTTTTTGCAGGAAAATCTTCTTTGTTGAAGATTGAACTATTTTCTTAAAAGTACATTTTTTGGTTCAAAATTAATTTTTTGTAACTGAAAATTAACTATTCTTTTGAAGTTGAAAATTTATCTTCTCTAATTGAAAATTCATATATTTTTTGAACACTCGTCTTTTTTGGTAGAAAAGTAATCTCATTGGATGAAACTTGATTTTTTAAAATAAAAATTCATTTCGTTGGTTGAAAATTTATCTTTTTAGTTGAAAATTCATACATTTTGTTTAAAATTTGTCTTTTTGGGTAAAAAATTCATCTATTGGATTGAAAATTCCACTATTTGTTTGAACATTCATTTTTTTTATTATAGATTCATCATTTTAGGTCAAACATAATTTCTTTGGTGGAAAATTTAACACATTTGTTGAAAATTCGTCTTTTTTAGTTCAAAATTCAACTATTTGGTTGAAAATTCTTTTTTTTTTTGCAAAAAAATCTTCTTTCTTGAAAATTGAACTACTTTGTTAACAGTATATTTTATTTGGTTGAAAATTAATTTTTCGTAATTGCGAATTCAACTATTCTGTTTAAGTTGAAAATTTATCTTATTTAATTAAAAATAAATGTATTTTTTTGAAAATTCGTGTTTTTAGTAGAAAAGTAATCTCAGATGAAACTTGATTTTTGTAAATAAAAATTCATTCATTCATTTTTTTGCAGAAAAATCTTCTTTGTTAAAAATTGAAATACTTTGTTAAAAGTATTTTTTGATTTGGTTGAAAATTAATTTGTTGTAACTGAAAATTTAACTATTCTGTTTAAGTTGAAAATTCATGTATTTTGTTGAACATTCGTCTTTTTTGGTAGAAAAGTAATCTCAGATGAAACTTGATTTTTTAAAATAAAAATTCATTTCTTTGGTTGAAAGTTTATCTTTTTAGTTAAAAATTCCACTATTTGGTAAAAAATAATTTTTTTTGTTATTGAGTCATTAGTTTAGGTCAAATCAGGTCAATTTTTCCAACTAATTTTTTTTTTTTAATTAATGTAATTTTTGGAATATTCGTCTTTTTTAGTTCAAATTCCACTATTTGGTCGAAAATTCATTTGCAGAAAAATCTTCTTGGTTGAACATTGAACCAATTTGTCAAAAGTATATTTTATTTGTTTAAAAATTAATTTTTTGTAACTGAAAATTTAACTACTCTGTTTAAGTTAAAAATTTATCTTCTCTAATTGAAAATTCATGTATTTTGTTGAACATTCGTTTTTTATGGTAGAAAAGTAATCTCAGATGAAACTTGATTTTTTTAAATAAAAATTCATTTCTTTGGTTGAAAATTTATTTTTTTAGTTGAAAGTTCCACTATTTGGTAATTTTTTTTTTGTTATAGATTCATCAGTTCAGGTCAATCCAGGTCAATTTTTTCAACTAAAATTTTTTTTTTAATGTATGTAATTTTTGGAATATTCGTCATTTTTTGTAGAAAAGTAATCTCATTAGATGAAACTGGATTTATTTTTTGGTTTAATATTAATTTTTTGTTTGAAAATTGAACTATTTTGTTTAAAATTCGTATTTTTCAGTTCAAAATTCCACTATTTGTTTTTTTGTTTTTTGCAGAAAAATCTTCTTGGTTGAAAATTGAAATACTTGATTAAAAGTATGTTCCATTTGGTTAAAAATCAATTTTTTGTAACTGAAAATTTAACCATTCGGTTTAATTTGAAAAATTTTTCTTATTTAATTAAAAATTCATGTATTTTTTTAACATTCGTCTTTTTTGGTAGAAAAGTAATCTCATTAGATGAAACTTTATTTATTTTTTGGTTAAAATTTTTTTTTTTTTGAAAATTGAACTATTTTGTTTAAAATCCGTCTTTTTTAGTTGAAAATTCCACTTTTTGTTAAAAAATTCTTTTTTTCTTCAAGAATAATCATCTTGGTTGAAAATTGAAATACTTTATTAAAAGTATGTTTCATTTCGTTCAAAATTAATTTTTTGTAACTGAAAATTTAACTATTCTGTTTAAGTTGAGAATTGATCTTATTTAATTAAAAATACATGTATTTTGTTGAATATTCGTTTTTCTTTCTAGAAAAGTAATCTCATTAGATGAAACTTTGTTTATTCTTTGGTTAATAATTAATTTTGGTTTTGTTTGAAAATTGAACTATTTTGTTTAAAATTCGTCTTTTTTAGTTCAAAATTCAACTATTTGGTTAAAAATTCTTTTTTAATTTGAAGAAAAATATTCTTTGTTGAAAATTGAACTACTTTGTTAAAAGTATATTTTATTTGGTTGAAAATTAATTTTTCGTAACTGCAAATTGAACTATTCTGTTTAAGTTGAAAATTTATCTTATTTATTTGAAAATTAATGTATTTTTTTGAAAATTCGTGTTTTTGGTTGAAAAGTAATCTCAAAATGGAACTTGATTTTTGTAAATAAAAATTCATTTTTTTGGTTGAAAATTTATCTTTTCAGTTGAAAATTCCACTATTTGGTTAATTTTTTTTTGTTATAGATTTATCAGTTTAGGTCAATTCAGGCCAATTTTTTCAACAAAATTTTTTTTTTCAAATGTATATAATTTTTGGAATATTCGTCTTTTTTAGTTCAAAATTCCACTATTTGTTTGAATTTTTTTTTTGCAGAAAAATCTTTTTGGTTAACATATTTTGTTAACAGTAGTTTTTGATTTGGTTGAAAATTTATTTGTTGTAACTGAAAATTTAACTATTCTGTTTAAGTTGAAAATTTATCTTATTCCATTAAAAATTCATGTATTTTGTTGAACATTCGTCTTTTTTGGTAGAAAAGTCATCTCATTGGATGAAACTTCATTTATTTTTTGGGTACAAAATTAATTTTTTTTTTAATTGAACTATTTTGTTTCAAATTCGTCTTTTTTAGTTCAAAATTCCACTATTTGGTTGAAAATTCTTTTTTTCTTCAGAAAAATCTTGGTTGAAAATTGAACTACTTTGTCAAAAGCATATTTTATTTGGTTAAAAATTAATTATTTGTAACTGAAAATTTAACTATTCTGTTTAAGTTGAAAATTTATCTTCTTTAATTGAAAATTCATGAATTTTGTTGAATAATTGTCTATTTGGTAGGAAAGTAATCTCATTAGATGAAACTTCATTTATTTTTTGGTTTAATATTAATTTTTTTGGTGGAAAATTTAACCATTTTGTTACAAATTCGTCCTTTTTAGTTTAAAATTCGTCTTTTATAATTCAAAATTCCACTATTTGTTTGAAAATTCTTTTTTTTCAGAAAAATCTTCTTGGTTGAAAATTGAAGAACTTTGTTGAAAGTATGTTTTATTTGGTTGAAAATAATTTTTTGCAACTGAAAATTTAAGTATTCCGTTTAAGTTTAAAATTTATCTTATTTAATTGAAAATTCATGTATTTTGTTGAAAATTCGTCTTTTTAGGTAGAAAAGTAATCGCGGATAAAACTTGATTTTTTCAAATAAAAATTCATTTCTTTGGTTGAAAATTTGTCTTTTTAGTTGAAAATTCCACTATTTGCTAATTTTTTTTGTCATAGATTCATCAGTTTAAGTCAATTCAGGTCAATTTTTTCTACTAAAAAATTTTTTTTTAAATTCATATAATTTTGGAATATTCGTCTTTTTTGGTAGGAAAGTAATCTCACTAGGTGAAACTTTATTTATTTTTTGGTTGAAAATTAATATTTTTGGTTGAAAATTGAACTATTTTGTTTAAAATTCTTTTTTTTTTTAGTTCAAAATTCCACTATTTGGTTTAAAAATTCTTTTTTTTTTCAAAAAAATCTTCTTGGTTGAAAATTGAAATACTTTGTCAAAAGTATTTTTCATTTGGTTCAAAATTAATTTGTTGTAACTGAAAATTTAACTATTCTGTTTAAGTTGAAAATGTATCTTATTTCATTGAAAATTAAAGTCTTTTGTTGAACATTCGTGTTTTTTGGTAGAAAAGTAATCTCATTAGATAAAACTTTATTTATTTTTTGGTTAAATATTAATTTTTTTGTTTGAAAATTTAACTATTTTGTTTAAAATTCGCCTTTTTTAGTTTCAAATTTGTCCTTTTTTAGTTCGAAATTCCACTATTTGCTTGAAAATTCTTTTTTTTTCTTGCAGAATAATCTTCTTCCTTGAAAATTGAAATACTTTGTTGAACGTATGTTTCATTTGGTTGAAAATAATTTTTTGTGACTGAAAATTTAAGTATTCTGTTTAAGTTAAAAATGTATCTTATTTAATTGACAATTCATGTATTTTGTTGAACATTCGTCTTCTTTGGTACAAAAGTATTCTCAGATGAAACTTGATGTTTTTAAATAATAATAAATCTTTGGTTGAAAATTCATCTTTTTAGTTGAAAATTTAATATTTTCTTAAAAATTGTTATTTTGGGTAAAAAATTTATCTCTTGGGTTTAAAATTCCACTATTTGGCAGAAAATTATTTTTTGATGTTGTAGATTCATCAGTTTAGGTCAATTCAGGTCAATTTTTTCAACTAAAATTCTTTTTTTTTTTTTTGAATTCATGGAATTTTTTGGAATATTCGTCTTTTTTGGTTGAAAATTCATTTTTCAGGTTGAAAATTGAACTGTTTTGTAAAAATTTGATCTGGTTTTAGGTCAAAATAAACAAAAAGGAACAATACGAAAGTTTCGTTACGCTTCTTTTCTTTTTTTCTACATGAAATAAAAATATAATTACCACATAATTTTGACATTAGGTCCTCGTAGCCTCATTATCTTTTGATACCTTTTCAGACTAAATTAAATATTTTTATATGTAAAGTCTCTATTATGTGGAAGTTTCTCGGCTTTTTAATTCTTACTCAATCCCGGAATATTTAATAAGTGAAATAAATATAAAATTCGGAATCAGTGGCGGAATTAAGGCGCGCGCGTTTCACGCGAGTCGAGCCGTGAAAAGGAGTTCTGGCTTTTCCTTTTGGTCCGCGAGTCTCGTAACCTCGGAAGAGAAATTATTATGAGAATCCTCCCACTGTTGGTACCTAACCGTTACGGTTTTACGATCTTTACATTTCCCCGACGCATTGGTCCATTGTTACCATTTGCTTAACTTTGACGTAACACGTAACCGAAACTTTACAGTCACCTAAGTACCAACAATAGGAAACATTCCACAATTTGCCCTAAAAACTGTCTTTCTCACGTACTTGCCCCCTTTTCACTCATTTGACACTTTTTTTCAGCGATGACACTATTTTACCACTATTTCGAAAAAAATGACGCTAAAAGCACTATTTTCGCACAATTGTCCGCTGACACCACTATTCCTTCACTTTTCCGTGAAAAATATTTTTGATCTTCTTCGCTAATTGGCTCATTAATTAATTAAAATTATTATTATTAATTAAATTAATTCAAAAATTAAAAAAGTAATTAGTCAACGCTCTCATGTATAGTTGCGTTGCCGGTTCGAATCCGGGCTGGGGCAGATTTTTTCTCGTTTCGCTGAAAATAATAGACCAGTAATCGACACTATTTAGTATTTATTTGTTTTATCTTACATGGGGGGGGGGGGAAAATAATTTCTTAGATGAGATATACTGTTGAAAATTCAATAATTTTGTTGAAAGATGAATTTTCAACCAAGAAGATTAATTTTTTACCAAAAAAGACGAACTTCTGACAAATTACATAAATCTTCAACTAAAAAAATTATCAGTTAACAAAATTAATTTTCAAACAAACGGAATGTTCTTTTAACAAAATAGTTCAATTTTAAATCAAAAAGATTTAATTTCTATCAAAAAGACAAATTTCCTACGAAATACTGGGATTTTCAACTAAAAAGGACGAATTTCCAACAAAATTGCTAAATTTTCCACACAAAAAAAAATTCATTTTTAACCAAAGAAATGAATTTTTTTATAAAGTTTCATCCAATGAGATAACTTTTCTACCAAAAAGACAAATTTTCAATAAAATACATGCATTTTCAATTAAATGTTCAGTTGAAAAAAATTAATTTTTAACCAAATAGTGGAATTTTGAACTAAAAACGACGAATTTTAAACAAAATAGTTTCTACCAAAAAGACGAATGTTAAATTTTCCACCACAGAAATGAATTTTGACCTAAAATGATTAATTTATAACAAAAAAAATTAATTTTGAACCAAATAGTGGAATTTTCAACCCAAGAGATAAATTTTTTACCCTAAAAGACAAAATTTTTAACAAAATGCATGAATTTTCAATTATATAAGATAATTTTTCAAGTTAAACAGAATAGTTAAATTTTCAGTTGAAAAAAATTAATTTTTAACCAAATAAAATATACTGTTAACGAAGTAGTTCAATTTTCACTCAAGATGATTTTCCTGGAGAAAAAACAAAAATTATCAACCAAATAGTGGAATTTTGAACTAAAAAAGACGAATTTTTTAAACAAAACAGTTCAATTTCGAAACAAAAAAATTAATTTTTAACCAAAAAATCAATGAAGTTCAAAGACGAATTTTCAACAAATTTGTTAAATTTTCCACCGAAGAAATGAATTTTGACCTAAAATGATGAATTTATAACAAAAAAAAATTAATTTTAAACCAAATAGTGGAATTTTCAACCCAAGAGATAAATTTTTTACCCAAAAACACAAAATTTTTAACAAAATGCATGAATTTTCAATTATAGAAGATAAATTTTCACCTTAAACAGAATAGTTAAATTTTCAGTTGAAAAAAATTAATTTTCAACTAAATCAAATATACTGTTAACAAAGTAGTTCAATTTTCACTCAAGATGATTTTCCTGGGGGAAAAAAAAATTTTCAACCAAATGGTGGAATTTTGAACTAAAAAAGACGAATTTTTTAAACAAAATACATGAATTTTCAATTATAGAAGATAAATTTTCAACTTAAACAGTATAGTTAAATTTTCAGTTGAAAAAAATTAATTGTTAACCAAATAAAATATACTTTCATCAAAGTAGTTCAATTTTCACTGAAGAAGATTTTCCTGGGGGGGGGGGGGAGAATTTTCAACCAAATAGTGGAATTTTGAACTAAAAAAGACGAATTCTAAACAAAATAGTTCAATTTTCAAACAAAAAAATTAGTTTTTAACCAACAAATAAATAAAGTTTCATCTAACGAGATTACTTTTCTACAAAAAAGACGATTTTTCAACAAATTTGTTAAATTTTCCACCAAAGAAATTAATTTTGACCTAAAATGATGAATCTATAACAAAAAAAAATTAATTCTTCGCTAATTGGCTAATTAATCAATTTTTTTATGTTAAATATTGAACTGCGTTGATTACTGGTCTATTATTTTTAGTGAAACGAGAAAAAATCTGTAATTGGTTAACGCTCTCATGTATAGTTGTGTTGCCGGTTCGAATCCGGGCTGGGGCAGATTTTTTCTCGTTTCGCTGAAAATAATAGACCAGTAATCGACACTATTTAGTATTTATTTGTTTTATCTTACATGGGGGGGGGGCAAAATAATTTCTTAGATAAGATATACTGTTGAAAATTCAATAATTTTGTTAAAAAGTTATCTGTTGAAAATTCATCTTTTTGACTTGAAAATTCAGAAATTTAGAAAACAACTTCACGTAACTTATACAAATTTTCAAGAAGTTCAATTCCAAAAAATGACAAGTTTTCAACAAAATACATAAATTCCCTACAAAATATCAATTTCAATCAATTTCAAAAGTGGAATAGTTAAATTTTCAGATAAGAAAAATTAATTTTCAGAACAAAAAAATAATTCCTAACCAGACGAATTCAACGACATAAAGACAAAAATTCACTATTTTTGGTTGAAAACTTCTGAAATTTTTCGAAAATTCGCTGTTTTTTTTTAAATAATTTTTTTTTTAATTTGAAATGAAATTTTTTGTCACAAAATTCAACTATTTAGTTGAAAGTTAACTTTTTGGTAAAAATTAACTTTTTGTGCAAATTCATATTTACGGGTTGAAAATTTAACTTTTTTTATAGAAAATTCTTCTCTTTCGTTTGAAAATTAAACATTTTGGTGATATATCCACGGTTTTGTAGAAAATTCGTTTTTTTTCATAAAAATTAATTTTTGAAATAGACATTTAACTATTCCATTTTGAACATAATTCATATTTATTGGAAGAAATTTCACTTTTTTTGGTCAAAAACGCAACTCTTGGTTTGATTTAAAGTAAAGAAATTTTCTTGTTTAAAATATCAACTATTACATTTTTGTTAAGAATTGACCTGTTTTGTTTTTAAACTAAAATGATGAATCTTTAACCTTCATGCAAAAATGAATTTTTAACAAATTACTTCAACTTTGAACCAAATAGTTGATATTTCAAACAAAAAAGATTTAAAATTAAAAAAAAACAGTGGAATACAACCAAAAAGACCAATTTTTAACAAAATAGTTGAATATTTAACTAAAAAACATTACTTTTCAACCAAAAATTGAATAGTTCAAATTTAAACTAATAAAATTAATTTTCTATTTGTTTTTTGGGTTGAAAATTGATTTAATTTGTTGGAAATTTGTTTTCTGTTGAAAATAAGTTTTTAAATTAAAAATTTAATTATTTGGTTAAAAATGTAACTATTTGGTTCAAAATTAAATTCTTTGGTGAAAATTCATATTTTCGGGTATAAAATTCAACTGTTTTGTAGCAAATTCTCTGTTTTTTAGAATTTTTTTTTATTGAAAATTAATTTGTTTAATGAAAAATCAACTATTTCATTGTGGGCTAAAAACTGATTTTTTTAGTTTAAAAATTCACCATTTCTGATTGAAAACTTATGAAATTTGTTGAAAATTCGTTTTTTTTTCGTTAAAAATCTTTTTTTTTTTAATTGAAAAATTAATTTTTTGGTAGAAAATTCAACTATCCAGTTGAAAATTAACTTCTTTGGTGAAAATTCATATTTCGGGTTGAAAATTAAACTTTTTGGTAGAAAATTCGTCTTTTTCGTTTGAAAATTAAAAAATTTGATGATATATCCACGGTTTTGTAGAAAATTACGTTTTTTCCCTTAAAAATTAATTTGTGAATTAATTTTGACGAATTCAAAGAAAAAAAAAAATTTTTTAACAAAAGAGGTAAATTTTCAAGATAAAAAGTTTAATCTTTTAGAAAAGAGTGAAATTTTTTAATCAAGAGAGATGAATTTTCAAACAAATGGTTGAATTTTCAGTTGAAGGAGATAAGTTTTCAACCAAAAAAAAAATAATAAATTTTCAACGAAAAATTGAAACGTTAAATTTTCAGTTTGAAAAATTAAATTTTCAACAACAACAAAAAAATGTTCAAGAAATTGAATTCAACCAAAAAAGACAAATTTTCGGCAAAAAACATGAATTTCCTACAAAATAGTTGAATTTTCAAATCATAAACTATCTATTTTTAACAAAAGGTGAAATAGTTCAATTTTCAGATAAAAAAATTAATTTTTATACAAAAAGGCGAAATTTCAATGAAATTAATTAATTTTCAACCCAATTGTTGAATTTTCAAGTCAAAAAGACGAATTATTTATAAAACAGTTAAACTTTCAATCTGGAAATATTTCAAACAAATAGTTTAATATTTTGCAAAATTTTTGGATTGTTGAATAAGCAAAATAAATTAATTTTTAACCAAAATAGTTTAATTTTCAATCAAGGAGATGTATTTTTAATTAAAATTATGAATCTTCAAACAAAATTTTCAACAAAAGAGTTCAACAAAAAAAGACGAATTTCCAACAAAATAATTAAATCCTTAACCAAAATAGATTAATTATCAATCAAAGAGTTAATTTTTAACCAAAAAGATGAGCTTTTTACAAAACAGTTACATTTTCAACCTAAAAGATGAATTTTCAACCAAGAAGATTAATTTTTTACCAAAAAATACGAACTTTTGACAAATTACATAAATTTTCAACTAAAAAAATTATCATTTAAAAGAATTAATTTTCAAACAAACAAAATGTTCTTTCAACAAAATAGTTCAATTTTCAATTAAGCAGGTTGAATTTCTATCAAAAAGACAAATTTTCAACCAAATAGTGGAATTTTCAACTAAAAAGGACGAATTTCTAACAAAATTGTTCAATTTTCCACACAAAAAAATGAATTTTGACCTAAAATGATGAATTTATAACAAAAAAAAATTAATTTTGAACCAAATAGGGGAATTATCAACCCAAGAGATAAATTTTTTACCCAAAAAGACAAATTTTTTTAAAAATGCATAAATTTGTTAACAAAAAAGATCAGTTTTCAACCAAAGAAATGAATTTTTATATTTAAAAAAATCAAGTTTCATCTAATGAGATTACTTTTTTACCAAAAAAGACGAATTTTCAACAAAATACATGAATATTCAATTACAGAAGATAAATTTTCAACTTAAACAGAATAGTTAAATTTTCAGTCACAAAAAATTAATTTTCAACCAAATAAAATACACTTTGATCAAAGTAGTTCAATTTTCAACAAAGAAGATTTTTCTGCAAAAAAAAAGAATTTTCGACCAAATAGTGGAATTTTGAATTAAAAAAGACGAATTTTAAACAAAATAGTTCAATTTTCAAACAAAAAAATTAATTTTCAACCAAAAAATTAACAGAATACATCAATTTTCAACAAAATGCATGAATTTTCAACTAAAGAAGATAAATTTTCAACCTAAACAGAATAGATAAATTTTTAGTTACAAAAATTAATTTTCAACCAAATAAAATGTATTAACGAAATAGTTCAATTTCAAACCAAGAAGATTGAATTTCTACAAAAAAATACCTTTTTTTAATAAAATAGTTGAGTCCTTAACCGAAACAGATAATTTTCAATTAGACAATTGCGTTTTTAACCAAAAAATATTAATTTTATTTTTAAACCAAATAACACGAATTTTTAACAAAAGAGTTGAATTTTCCGAGGAATTTTCAACCGGGAAAGATTTTTCAGTCAATGAGAAAAAAAATTGCTTTTAAAATGTTGAATTTTTGTGCCAAAAAGACGAATTTTCTACAAAACTGTTGAATTTTCAAACAGAAAATATGATTTTTCAACAAAAAAGTTAATTTTCAACCAAATAGTTGAATTTTTGACCAACAGAGTTCAATTTTCAACAAAAAATGTCATTTTCAACCAATCAATTAAATTGTCAAATAATAGGTACATTTTCAGTTAAAAACATAAATTTTTAACCAAATAAAAAGCATTTGAAGTTGCATTTTTAACCCAAAAATTGATAGATTTAAAAAAAATGTAATAGTTGATATTTCAACAAAAAAATATTTTAATTGAAAATAAAAAAAAATTAGAAAAAGGCCCCTTTTGTAGGTCCTATTCAAAAAAATTTTTTTATTGAAAATTGAAATCTTTTTTGGTTGATATATCAAGTGTTTTTGATTTCTAATTGAAATTTTTTTGATTTTAATATCAACTATTACATTTTATTGTTGATAATTCATATTTTTTCATTGAAAATTCAACTACTTGGTTGAAAAATAAACTAATTTGTTAAAAAGTCATTCTTTTCGTTGAAGAATTATCATTGTAATTGAAAATTTATCTGTTTGGTTGAAAATGTAACTATTTTGTTGAAAATTCTAGTATTTTGTTGAAAATTTATCTTTTCGGATAGAAAATTTATCTCTGGTTGAAAATTAATTTTTTTGGTTAAAGATTCATCGTTTTAGTAAAAGTTTCTTTCTTTGGTTGAAAATTGAGCTATATTGTTGAAAATTCATCTTTTTTGGTTCAAAATTACACTAATTAGTTGAAAATTAGTCTTGTTCTTGATTCATAATGTGTTAAAAGTACATTTTATTTGAATAAAAATAAATTTTTTTTATTGAAAATTAAACTATTCTACCTAAGTGGAACATTTATCTTTTTTAGTTGAAAATTCATATATTTTATTGAAAATTTGTCGTTTTTGGTAGAAAATTAATATTTTTGTTTGAAAATTCCACTACTTGATTAGAAATTAATTTTTTTGGTTAAACATTTATAATTTCAGTTAAAAATTCATTTATTTTGTTTAAAACTCCTTTTTTAGATTTAAAATTAAATAATTTTGGTATAATTTTTTTTTTACTCAATATTTTTTTTTTTTAATTTCTTTTTTTTTGGTGGAAAAATAATCTCCTTGGTTGAAAATTCATCTTTTTTGGTTAAAAATTGAACTATTTTGCTTCAAAGTCTTTTTTCTTGAAATTAATTTGTTAACTGAAAGTTTATCTTTTTTAGTTGAAAATTTCATATATTTTGTAGAAATTTTGTCCGAAAAGAAAAATTTATAACGTTCAGCGAAAAGTCAGGGAACGTGACGGAATTTCGAAATTGGTATTTAGTAGCAACTCTGGTTAAAAAAAAAACTAGATTTTGATCACGTCTCGCTCTATGAAATATCTTGAGCTTCATTAATTCAAGCTTCACAATGTATAAATCCAGCAAGAAAATTTAATTACCAGTTTTCTCATTTTGCAAAATGTAATCTCTGATGCTGAAACCATGCACTTTAATTATAGTCATTTTACGATTCTGTAATATGTTCTCTCCTCAAAAAAAATTGAATTTGCAATGTAACTTTTTAACCGAATAGCACATCTACTTTCAAAAAAAAAATAATAATAAAAATCTCCTGGCCTCTCTAAAACTGTTAAAATATTAATGAGCTGCATTAAATCCGATTGCGTATTAGAAGTCAAAAGAAATCGAATGTAATATTACAAGTATATCGAAATTATTAACATTAAATTCAATCTTAAAAGTTTCTCTTCACTTTAAGTCTACTTTCTGATTAAAATAAAGCATCAAGTGAAAGAAATATTAAAATGCACAACATATAAAATCCATTCCCCAACTTCTTTCTCCTCTACTTCCCCCTCTCCTCGGTTCCTCACCTAACACTCCCCTTCCCCTACTTCCCTTCCTCATCTATCA
>CAKNYM010047888.1:55726-81638 GCA_932195095.1 Andricus curvator
TCCGGCTTACAAGTCAATTACTCAAGAATATTGGGATTACTCCGAATTATTTGAATTACCCTGGATTACACTTGGATTACACTGGATGACAGGTCGATTACAAATGGATTACTCCGACTTACAAGTCAATTACATTGGGATTTACTAAAGAGCTAATTTTGCAAGAGAGCAGTGACAAAACATTTTTTTTCTTAACGACTCAAATAGTGTATCAGACACTTTAGTTAGCCACTTGATACCGACTATAGCGTAAGAAGACGAGATCGTGGGAAGAGACTCCCGGACGAACGGTGAAAGTTCAGTACTAAACTTTACCAAGGATTGGTATATTTTGATACAATCTCGTGGCGAGAGACCAGGTACAAGATATGGCGTTACCAACCAGCAGCTTCCGTTTCCGGTCGTTTGACGCATCTTCCTATACTTTTGAAGGTAGCAATTTTTTCATTATCTTCTTCGTAAATAATGGTTTTACTTGACAGATCACCATACATGCAATTACTCTAAATTTTCTATGGATTTACACCGAGAGTTGTTAAAAGTAGAAATATTTTTTTTCAGGGTAGCTAGAATTTTTATTTAATTTACGGAAAGTTATTTAATTTTCTGTGATTAATTTTAATCGTCTTTTATATCTAATCATCATTTATCTATAATACGAATATCAGACATTTTTAACGTCTTTTCAGACTATATGGAAATATGAATTTAAAATTATCTTAATTATTTTTTTTTTCTAAAAAAATATCTTCTTTCGCTCCGCTGAGAATCGAACCTCAGAACTTCCGAATGCCGGTCGGCTGGTTTCCCATTAAGCTACTAGAGAGATCGAGAGAAGAAACTTTTTTCAGAAAATACCACGCATTATTTTGTCAGGTGGTAAATCAAGTTTTTTGAAGGAATCTGTATTATCATCGGAGAATAACATAAATTTTAACGTCTTTTCAGACTAAATGGAAATATGAATGGGAAAGCACCCGACCGGCAATCAGAAGATCTGAGGTTCGATTCCCAGCGGAGCGAAAGGAAAAGATCCTTTTTCAGAAAAAAAATTAATATTATACATATTTATGGGATATAATAGCAATTAGAATGTTTGAAAATATTTTTTTAAGTTATTAAATTAATCATAATGAATGAATAAACAATGCCATGTGTCCGCTTGGACATATGTAATAGTTTGAGGCTTCTCGTTCAATCATCGAAGTTAAGCAGCGCTTGGCTCGGTTATAAGTCGGATGGGGGCCGTCGTATTGACTTGGCTGCATACTTATTAGTTTTAGACTATCAGAAAAATAAGAGTAATAATGAGCTTTTTTTTTAATTTTTCATGATTTTAAAAATTTGTAGGGAAAGTTTGAATTATTTCAAAGATGTTTCGAAGTTTTGAAAGTTTTGAAAAGAGTTTCAAATAATTTAAATCTTGAGAACATTTCAAAAACTTGAAAACGAAATAAAAATTCTTGAAGATTTTGAAAAAATAAACTTTTTTCGAATGTTGACAGGTTTCAAGAGAATAAAAAAATTATCTTCAGATTCCTGGGAAAATTTGAGATAATTTTTTATCATAAAAAATTAATTTTGAGAGAGTATTTAAAAACATTTTAAATGATTCCCTAAAATTTCCGAACAGAATCTGAAATTCAAAAGATTTCCAAAATTTTTGAAAAGGAATTTGGAAGATTTCAAGGCAATTTTTTTTATTTTGTAGGACTTTTGAAGATTTCGAAAACCATTTTTTTAACTTTTGGAGGATTTTGAAAGATTTTAAGATAATACATCAATTTTCTTAAATTTCCTGAGAAAATAAAAAAAAATCAGTTTCAAACATTAATTTTAAGAGAATATTTGAAAAGATTTAAAAAGATTTCCCAAATTATCAAAAAAGAATCTGGAATATTTTTTAATTGCAAAATTAAAAAAACAATTAGGACAAATTCGAGTCATTTTGAAAGTTATTTGAAAGGTTTAGAAAATTTGAAAAGATTTTTTTAAAATTCTAATTTAAAAATATTTCAAATAATTTTTAACAAACTGTAGATTTTTGAAAATGTGGAAAAAATGTAGAATCCTCTGAAGAATTTTGAAAGGTTTGAAGAGAATGAAAAGATTCTCTTCGTATTCCTAGAAAAATTTGAAATGATTTATTATTTTGAAAAATTAATTTCAACAAGATATTTAAAAAGACTTCAAAAGATTTTAATGATTTCTTCAAATTTCCAAACAGAGTCTGGAAGATTTAGGGGCAATTTTTTATTTTTTATTTATTTTTTTTATTGTTTAATGTAAGTAAGTTCAATAAATATTTAGAAGTTTTGAAAATGTTAAAAATAAATTTGAAACATGAGAAGATTTGAAAAACATTATTAACAAAATATGGATTTTTGAAGACCCTGAAATAATTGTTTAAAGCTTTTTACGATTTTGAAGGGTTTCAAGATAATAAAAAAAATTTCTAAAGTTTCCTGGGAAAATTGAAAATCATTTTTTATTTTGAAAAATGAATTTTATGACAATATTTAAAAAGATTTCAAAAGAAATCCAAAATTGTCAAAAAAGAATCTGGAAAATTTTAATGCAATATGTTTCTATTTTGCAGAATTAGGAAAAAAATTTAGGATAAATTCGAATCAATTTCAAAGATATTTAAAAGGTTCATAAATTTTGGAAAGATTAAAAAAAATGTTAATTTAAAAACATTTAAAACAAAATGTAGATTTTTGAAGATCTATAAAAAAAAGTTTACACGCTTTTTAAGAATTTGGAAAGGTTTGAAGAGAATAACAAAATTTTCATAAGATTCCTGAGAAAATTTCAAATGATTTTTTATTATGAAAAATTGATTTTAACAGAATATATGTAAAAGGATTTGAAATGGTTTGAAATGATTTCCTACAATTAATTTTTTAACAGGATCTTGAAGATTTAAGGGCAATTTTTTTATTTTGCAGAATTTAAACATGATTTTAGGAAAAATTCAAATCATTTTAAAAGATATTTAGAATTTTTTTTAATTTCAAAAATTTGAGAAAGTTCAAGAGATATTTAGACGTTTTAAAAAGGTTCTAAAATAATTTAAAACATGAGAAGGTTTCAACATTTTTTTAACAAAATTTAAATTTTTGAAGATTCTGAAATAAATTTTTTAAGCTTTTCAATGATTTTGAAAAGTTTCAAGATAATAAAAGAATTTTCTTAAGTTTCCTGATAAATTTTTAAATTATTTTTTATTTTCAAAAATTAATTTTAAGAGAATATTCAAAAATATTTCCTAACATTTCAAAAGATTTTCAGAATTGTCAAAATAGAATCTGGAAGATTTTAAAGAAATTTTTTTTTAATTTAGCAGAATTTTTACAAAAAAGTTAGGAAAAATTCGAATCAGCTTTTAAAAAAAATTAGGAGATTCACAAATTTTGAAAACATTAAAAAATAATTTAAAACAAAATGTAAAATTTTGGAAATTAAAAAAAAATGTGGAAGCTTCTGAAGATTTTTGAAAGGTTTCAAGAGAATATGAAATTTTCTTTATATTCCTGGAAAAATTGCAAATGATTTTTTTTGTTTTAAAAAATTAATTTTAAGAGAATATTTAAAAAGATTTAAAAGATTTGAAATGATTTCCTACAATTTCCAAACAGAGTATGGAAAATATTTAGGCAATTTTTTTAATTTCGAAAGATTTTTCAAAATTTGAGAAAAACTTCGAGTAAGTTTGAAAGATATTTAGGAATTTTATAAGTTTTTAAGTGGTAAAAAATACGTTCATACTTGAAGATGTTTCCAAAAATTGAAAAAACATTTTCAATTTTTTTTCAAACTTCTAAAAGGCCTAAATGTCTTCTAAACAAACTCAACTTTTTTCTAAAATAATGGAAAATCCTGTAAAATAAAAAAAAATCTTAAAAATCTTCAAGATACTTTTTCGACATATCTGAAGTCTTCAAAAATATTTTATTTTTATTTTCTCAAATTATGTTTATATAGGTAACCTTAAAAACAAGTAAAAAAATAAACTTATAAAATAAATAGTTAACAGAAATTTTAATTTTGTATTAGTCATTATTTTTAAAAAGGAGTTTATTATTTATTTTAAAAAAATTTTGTATGGTGGTCAGAGAATTTAAAAAGAAATATTAAAAACTACACTAAAAGCTCTTTTTACAAATTTAAATATTTGGTAACAAATGAAAAATTAATTTTTCTCATTTTTTGAGATATTTAGGCCAATTTTACTTTGAAGAAGTAAAAAAGTATACACCAAAAGTTTTGTAAACCATTTTTTGTTAATTCCAGTTTTACATTTAATAATTTTCCTTCGAAAAACTACAATTTTTTTTTTAGTAATTGGTCCTCCCCTCGATTCAAATTATTCAGAATTAAAATTTATTACATCTTGTTCACTAAAATAACTAAATACTAATTCTTGATGTTCTAAAAAATTAATAAATAGAAAAATTTAAATTGGACTCCTGAAGAGAGGCAACCCTACCCACTGGTTTGTATTACCAGGTATTACAACAAAAATAATAATATTTATTTTTTTACAAAATCAGTAAATCTCTGTTAAACCTTTTCAACAATTTTAAATACAATAGCTATTCGATTTAATTTTTTAATTGCGAAAAATTTTTTTTTACTTTTTACTATTATTATGATTATTTTTTTTTTTTGTATAAGAAAATTTGCAAGTATATATGTTTGAAAATAAATATTATGACTTTCCCAATAATTTTCAATTTTTGTACTACCAGTGTTTTCTCTAATACGTCTGAAAACTTCCTGCAATTAAAATTGTGATTTGAAAATCGCGCCAAATCGAGCCAATCAGCCGCTAGGTAGCGCTAACAGGTTTAGTCCAAATTCCGCGAAAATTAAAATTAGATAAATGAAAAATTCCTTTTTTTTTACAAATTAATAATAAAAGTTTATATTTTATTCATGAACCAGCTTTCTTGTGCAAGTCTACATTTCACAAATATAACATGATTGTATATTGAAAGAACGTTTCAAAGTACATGTTTTCGTAACTTTCTCTATTTTTTACACGAATAGTTGAATTTTTGAAAAATAAAGGTAAATTTTGAACCCAAAATGAAATAGTTAAATTGTCAAAAAAAAAGGATGAATTTTCAAAGAAGATTAATTTTCTACCAGAAAGACAAAGTTTTCACAAAATATATTAATTTTAAACAAAATTGATCAATTTTGAACTATAGAAATGAATTTTAAACTAAAAAAATTAATTTTTACCCAAAAATAGAAAAGTTAAATTTTCAAGTAAAAAATTGAATTTTCAACAAAATTATTCAATTTTCTACTTGAAAAGATAAATTTTCAAACAAAAATGGAATAGTTGAAGTATCAGTTGAAAAAATTTATTTTCAAACAAACAAAAATGAAGTTTCAAGAAAATAGTTCAATTTGCAACCAAAAAAATGAATTAAGAAAAATAATATTCCACCATAAAATATTAATTTTCAACCAAACAAATGAATTTTTAACAAAAAATATGAATTTCCAGCTAAAAAAATTAATTTTTAACAAAAAAAAGGAATTTCAAAGATAATAGGTAAATTTTCAACAAAAAAATTTAATTTACAAATAAAAAGAATAATATTCCACCATAAAAGGCTAAGTTTCAACAAAAGGTTTAAATTTTCAACCAAACAAATTAATTTTTAACCAAAAATATTAATTTTAAACCAAAAAAAAATTACTTTTCAACAAAAAAAAAACGAATTTTCAACCAGAGAAATGAATTTACAAACAAAAAGAATGATATTCCAATATAAAAAACTGGTTTAAAACAAAAGGTTTGAATTTTCAACTAAACAGATGAATTTCCAACCGATAATATTAATTTTTAACTGAAAAAGAATTAATTTTTAACTAATTTTCAAACAAAAGGTTTAAATTTTTCAACAAAAGAAATTAATTTTTAACTAAAAACGACAAATTAAAAAAAAAAAGCAATAGTTTAATATTCAGTTTTGAAAATTAATTTTTAACTAGCAAGATTCATTTTCAAACAAAAAACATGAATTTTTAAACACGTAGTTGAATTTTCAACTATAAATGATAAATTTTCAACCAAAAATGGTTAACAAATTAATTTTTAGCAAAAAAAATACTTATTTTTAATGAAATACTTAATTTTTAAGTTCAAAAATTAATTTTCAACAAAAAAAAACAAATTTTCAATAAAATTGTTAAATTTTCATCGAAAGAATTGAATTTGCATTTAAAAAAAAATACATTTGTAAACAGAAATGAATTTTCAAACAAGAAGATTAATTTTCTACCAAAAAGTCGAATTGACAACTAAACAATTAATTTTTAACAAAAAAAATATTTTTATCAAAGTATTTCAATTTTTAACCAATGAAATGAATTTTTAACCAAAATAAATGAATTTACAAACAAGGAGAATATTTTTCTAAAAAAAAGTTAATTTTCAAACAAATTGTTGAATTTTCAATTAAAAAGAGCAATTTTCAAGAAGAGAAAAACGAATTTTTATAAATTAGTTAAATTTTCAACCGAAAAATGATTTTTCAACCAAAATGAATAATTGTTAAGCATCAAGATTAATTTTCAAACAAAATATACGAATTTACAATAAAATACAGGAATTTTTAACCAAAAATGGACCAGGTAAATTTTCAGTTAATCAATTTTTAACAAAAAAAAATACTGATTTTCACCAAAATAGTTTATTTTAAAACAAAGAGATGAATCTTCAACAAACAAAGTAATATGTAATACTTGATATTTCAAACAAAAAATATTTTAAATTAAAAGCCGTTGAATTCAACGAAAAAGGACGCATTTTCAAGAAATCTTGTAATTTCACAAAAAAATATCAGTTTTTTACCAAAAGTAAAACAAAAAAAAATAAAAGACAACTTTTCAACAAATTAGTTATATTTTCAACCAAGAGAAGAAACTTCAACCGATAAAACTTTTATCAAAAACAGTTGAATTCAGCCAAAAGAAAGAAGACGATTATAAATTTTTTCTTTTCAAACTGAACGATTAACACTTTGACTATATTTTACGATTAAATTGTAAACTTTTATCAATAATTTGTATAAAAAAAGCTATTTTTCATATATTAAATTTAAATTTTCGCAGAACTCGGGCCCAAACAGATCGCGCACTCTGGTGAGTGGTAAGCTCCACTAGTAACTAGTAAGTTCCAACAGCGGCACCAATCATAATTGGAGTAGGCAGAAAGTCCTCAAGAGTGAAAAAGACAGGCTGTTCTCCATCTCTTTCACTCTTGTGGTCATTCTGCTGTGGCTCCTCAACCGCAGTGCGCATGCGTCGCACCAGCAGCCTCATTGGATGTTGATTGCGCGCCTATTTGAAATGAGTAAATATGCAAATCAATTTTTCACAATGCATAATAATCATAAAGTACCAAAAGATATTATGAATGATCTAAAATTTACGTTGGTGAAAAAAGGTATTCCTTCCTTTGAATTTAAAATCAATCATTTATTTGTAAAGAGTACAATCAAATAATTATTTCACCTTGCACTTTAGAAGACTATTTTGTGATCTGAAAATCAATTTTTATTATTTCCGCAATGATGATTTATTATAAAAAATTGATTTACACATGCAATTGTTTCAAAAAAGCGCGCCATTTACAACCAATGAGACTGCCGATGCAACGCATGCGCAGTGCAATTGGGGAGCCGAAATTGGGAGCCCTAACCAAAGATATTATCCCTAACTCCTCTTGTTTTTGTTTTGACAGCGCAAGTGTCAAATAAAAGGTGAAAGAGATTAGGGGAATTAGATAATTCCAGTGCTTTTTCGCGATTAAAAAAGGTAAATAATTGCATAATTATACTTATTTTTCCCTATTTATAACAAAAAATTTATCTTTTTAACTCAAATATGTCAAACTTCCGTGGTTCTTGGTGGGGATTCCTAACCTCAAATTTTTCGATATTTTCGTGTTTACCTGCTTATTATATTTAATTTATAATTAGAAGAACAGGGAATTAAGAAACTTCACTTGTTATTAATAATATACGTTTTCCCAATATTATTTACTAATTTTTTTGTTATCAACAAGCTTCTTTAATTTTTTATTGTCTTGTCAGGGTGTCCAGAGACCTTGAAAACTTAGTAATCTCCTTGATTTTTTCACGAGAACCTTGAATGAAATTTTTTTTTTTTAACAGTTATTTTATTGAAATGCGAAAAATTATTAAAATCTTTTAGTCTATTCTGAAAGAAAAATCTTGTTTAGATGAAATCTTACTGCTGAAAAGTTGTTTATTTATCAAGATATAATTTATCTTTTGCTCATTACAGAATAAATAAAGAGATTTCTAGGAATTTTTTGTAGACTTTGCCAATTATTTTATTTCATTAGTTGAAAATTTGGACCGAGAAACCGGGAATTTAATTTAAAAACCGGGAATTTACTTTTCATGGCAGTAAAATTAAAGTTTTCATTATTTTAATAATTTTTCATATATGAGTGTGCTTATTAGGTTACTGATTTATTTACGGTTTATGGGTTTCAGATTATCTCAGTTTACTCTAATTAAATTATGATTTACTATAGTTCAAGAGTACTTATTTTTGTTCACAAAGAGTTTTATTGCAATAAGAAATTAAGAATATAGTTGAAGATACTTAATATTAATAAACTTATTTGCTCACGTGCAACTATCATTTAATGCACTTGACTTAACCTAGAAAAATTAACAGTTTTACCGTAAAACCCCGAGAAATGACTGCTTGATTTTTATTAATCAAGAAGAAAGCTTATCATATGATTTAAAGAATATAACGTTCCTTGAGTCTGATTTTGAACATTTTTAAATACATCTATACTTTATGAGAGAAAGAATTTTTTTTTTCCATTATAAGAAAAACCTTTTGGCAAATTTGTTACTCGGTGAGATTTTTTCGCTGACTTAAGTTTGATAATCGAATTGATGATATTTCAAACATACAGAAACAATCATTTTGTCAATTTTTTCAAAAAATAGATTTATCACGTTTTATTTGCTTACTCCTCATTTATCCTGGCTTGGAACAGGGAATTTTAGAAAATAGTTATCTCTTTTATTTTAAAATATTCCATCATTTTAGTTGAAAACTCATCTCTTTGGTTGATAATAAATTTTTTCAACTGAAAATTTAAATATTTATTTTTTAATTGACAATTTATCTTTTTCAGTTGAAAATTCATGTATTTTGTTGAAAAATTGTCTTTTTTGGTAGAAAATTAATCTTCTTGTTTGAAAATTAATCTTCTCGTTTGAAAATTGATCTTTTTGTTTGAAAATTAGTTATTTCAAACTGAAAATTTAACTATTATAATTAAATATTCTATCATTTTAGTTGAAAATTCATCACTTTGTTTGAAAATTAATTTTTTAAATTTAAAATTGATCTATTCCATTTTTGGTTAAAAATTGATCTTTTTTAGTTAAAATTCAACTATTCGCTTGAAAATTTGTCCTTTTCAGTTGAAATTCAACTATTGCATTGAAAATTTATGTATTTTGTTGAAAAATTGTATTTTTGGATGAAAAATTAAATTCTTGTGTTGAAAATTAATCTTCTTGTTTGAAAATTCATCTTTTTAGTTCAAAATTCAATTATTCCAGTTAAATATTCATTTTATTTGAAAATTTATCGTTTTGGTCAAAAGTAAAACTACCTGGCTGAAAGTGAAACTCTTTAGTAAAAAATGCATCTTTTTGGTTTAAAATTCATCTATTCTAGTTAAAGATTCATAATTTTATTTGAAAATTCATCACTTTTCTTGAAAATTTCATTTTTCGTTAAAAACTAATTTTTTTAACTGAAAATTAATCTTCTTTTATGAAAATTATCATTTTTGTTTGAAAATTCATCTTTTCGGTTGAAAATGAAACTACTGGGTTGAAAGTTAAACTCTTTTGTTTGAAAATTCATCTTTTTGTTTAAAATTCATCTATCACAGTTGAATAATATTCATTCATTCATCATTTTAGTGAAAAATTCATCATTTTGTTTTTATTTTGTGGAAAAGTAATTTTTTTTTAAATAAAAATTCAACTATTCCATTTTTTGTTGGAAATCTGTGTTTTTTGGTAGAAAATTAATCCTTTTGGTTGAAAATTAAATTTTTCTTCAAATTCATCTATCTTGTTGAAATTGCAATATTTTTACTTGAAAAGTTAGGAATTTGAAGCGATTTAAGTTGAATTCAATATATCATCCACATTGATATTACCTAAATTCGCATTGAATTTTAAGTATGAGAAGATGAAACAAATTTTTTTTTTTTTGAAGTATTATTTAAATTCATGGACTCTAGAGACAAATTCAAGAAATGATTAACTATGTTTTTAGTATTATTTAATTATTTAATTAATCGAAGGTGCTCATATATTTAAGAATACCTTCTAATATAATTTGTCAAAGCTTTGTAAATAAATCATATTAATTGAATCCCTAGAAACAGAAAAAACATTAATTAAAACAAAATTTAAATTTAAAAACATTAATTAAACCAAAAATTGTACCTGGAAAAAACTGAAAATTTAATTTTTATTAAAATTTTTTTTTTAATTTTCCTAATTTTAATTTTAATTTAATTTATACCTGAAAAAACTGGAATTGTCAGAGAATTTTTCTCCAGGATTTGAGTAGACGCCCTCGGTTTTTCGCTGATTTAAGTTTGTTAATCGAATTGATGATATTTCAAACATTCAGAAACAATCATTTTCTCAATTTTTTCAAAAAATAGATTTATCACGTTTTATTTGCTTAGTCCTCATTTATTCTGACTTGGAACAGGGAATTTTAGAGAAAAATTATCTTTTTTATTTTAGAGCAGGGAGTTTCCGTGAAGAAATATAATTTCACTTGGAACAGGGAATTTTTGACATGGAACGGGAATTTTTTTAAAGAATTATAATTCGAATTTAGAAGAAATGAGTTTAAAAAATCTTTCTTCCAAATCAGAATTCGTCACAATTTAAAAGTGCCCTCTTCCAAATTTTAGAAAAAAAATACTTCAAGTAGTTTTTAGAGTAGAAGTAGTATTTCAAAGAAATCTGAATTATAATAGAAAATTTGGTTACATTGCAGTTAAAAGTTAAACTCTTTTGTTAAGAATTAATTTTTTTTTTTGAAGATTTATCATTTTGATTGAAAATTCAGCTCGTTTTGAAAATATAACTACTTTGTTGAAAATCAATTTTTTAACTAAAAATTTAACTATTCCAGTAGAAAATTTAACCATTTTGTTGAAAATCCGTTTTTTTGGTTATGGTTAAAAATTCATCTTTTTAGTAGGTATAAATTTCAACTATTACAGTTGAAGATTCATCATTTTAGTTGAAAATTCATCACTTTGGCTAAAAATTAATTTATTTAATTGAAAATTTAACTGTTTCATTTTTGGATGAAAATTGATATTTTCTAGTTAAAAATTCAACAATTTGGATGAAAATTGGTCTTTTTTAATTGAAAATTCAACTATTTCGTTGAAAATTCACGTATTTTGTTAAAAAATTGATTTTTCTTTTGTACAAAATGATCTTTTTCTGAAATTTGCGTAAAAATTCTTCTTTTCAGTTAAAAATTCAAGTATTTCAGTTAAATATTTGTCATTTTAGTTGAAAATTCATCTTTTAGGTTGGAAATAAAATTACTCGGTTAGAAGATAAACTCTTTTGTTGAAAATTAATTTTGTTGGTTGAAGATTCATCATTTTAATTTAAAATTCATTGCTTTGGCTGAAAAATGAGCTATTTGTTCGAAAACTTGTTTTTCTTCGGATGTAAAGGAATATTTTCCCGAAAATTGAACTATTTTTTTTAACTGAATATTTAACTATTATTCCAGTTGAATATTCCATAATTCTGGTTAAAAATTAATTTCCTTGTTCAAACATTCATTTTTTGACATTCTTTTTTAGTTAAAAATTCGTCTTTTTTGGTTGAACCATGAATTTCTTTGAAAATTCGTGTGTTTTGTTGAAAAATTGTATTTTTTGGTAGAAAATTAATCATTTCTTTTAAATAATTAATGTTATTGTTAAAAAAAAAATTTCTTGAAAATTCAAGTATTCCAGTTAAATAGTCATCACTTTAGTTAAAAATTCATCTTTTTGGTTTAAAATTCAACTATTCTAGTTGAACATTCATAATTTTATTTTAAAATTCATCACTTTGGTTGAAAATTGAACTATTTTGTTGAAAATCCGTTTTTCCGTTTGTTTATTTTTTAGCGGAAAATTTAAGAACTTGTTTCAGAATTAATTTATTTTGCAATTTTTTGCTCTGTTGTATTAAAGCGTGTTTAGATTTAACGTCATGAATTCAAATAAATTTTTGCGTCTTGCGGCAAATATGAATACGTTACTTTTAGTTGACCGGGAAAACTGAAAAAACTTGACCGGGAAATGACCGGAAATTTGAAATCGTCCGCCGAATCGCCACCCTGAAAGTATTTCAAAGATTTTTAAACATTTAAAAGGATTTTGAACATTTTATAAAGATTTCACGGATTTCAAAGATTTAAAAAAGGCGTGTCAAAGATTTTAAAACATTTCAAAGATTTTTAACCATTTCAAATATTTCAATGATTTCAAAGGAATACGAAAGATTTTATAAATATTTCAAAGATGTTAAACTATTTAAAAAGGTTTGAACAAATTTGAGAAGATTTCAAACGAACAAACAGGCTTTCATAATTTTTTTTAGAGGTTTCAAAAAATTTCACAAAGATTTCAGACTTCAAGGATTTTAAAGATTTTAAATATTTTACAACAATTTAAAATGACTCCAAAAGATTTCACAGAAATTTCAAGATTTCACAAGGATTTAAAGTACTTCAAGTGATTTCAACGAATTCACAAAGATTGTAAAAGATTTTCAGAAAAGGTTTTAAAGATTTGAAAAAGGCGTGTACACCAGATTTCAAAGATTTTGAAGCATTTCCAAAGATTTTAAAACTTTCAAGAGATTTTGAATATTTTAATGATTTCAAATGAATACAAAATATTTCAGAAAGGTTTCAAAAACATATCAAAGATTTCATAAAGATTTCAAAAGAATTCCAAAGATTTCAAAAAGGGTACAGTACACCAGATTTCAAAGATTGTTAGCGATTTCAAATATTACAATTATTTCAAAGTAACAGGAATGATTTCACAAATGTTTCAAAGATGTTAAACTATTTAAAAAGGTTTCAACAAATTTGAGAAGATTTCAAATGTTTTCAGTGATTTCAAATAAACAAAAAAGCTTTCAGAAAATTTTTTAAAGATTCTAAAAGATTTCACAGAAATTTCAAGATTTCACAAGGATTTAAAGTGCTTCAAGAGATTTTAACGAATTCACAAAGATTGTAAAAGATTTTCAGAAAAGGTTTAAAAAGTGACAAGGATTTCAGAGACGACTTATGTTCGCAAAAAATTAAGAATTTGTTTATTTATGGTTTTGCTTTCTTTACAAATTTGCAGCTAATAAAAAGTAAAATGGCTCATTTTTACGTCTATAGCAAACGGTTATTTCATTATTTGATGTAAAAAATGAAGACCTGGAAAAACTTGACTTCTTGACTCGGAAAACCTGGAAAAGACCTTGAATTTCATTCCTAAGAATCGCTGGACACCTTGCTTGTCAATAAAGATAACTTTTTTATGTCGTAAGACGAAATATAATTTTAGATTCTTCGCAACTTAAACTTTAGGTTTGTAAAAATTCCAGCGAATTTTCTAGAAAAACTTTTTAATTTAATAAATGAACATTCTTTTCTTTTTCAGAAAATGTTGTCAATGGAACGAATTCCCGACCAGATCGGATACTTGGTCCTAACAGAAGACGGTGCAGTTTTGACGGTAAGGAATTCAATTATTAATTACATTTTACATGTTAATCAGTTATAATTTGACTGATTACATTAATCAAGCATGCTTTTACTGAAAAATGAGTCATTTCTACTGCAAAAACAGTCATTTTTACTGACAAAACAGTCATTTTAACAGCTCAGGGTTTCCAGCGACCTTGAAAACATTGAAAACCTGGAATTCTCCTTGCATTTTTTTGCTTTTAAAACAGGTGTTTTATTGAAATACGAAAAGTAATTTAAATCTTTTAGTCCATTATGAAAGAAACGTCTCGTTTAGATGAAATCTTGCTACTGAAAAGTGTTTTATTCATCAAGATATAATTTATCTTTTACTCATTACAGAATAAATAAAAAGACCTCTAGGCATTTTTTGTAGACTTTAGCTATTATTTTATAGTTTGCAATTAACAGACTTTAATATTGTAAATAATTCTATAAGTTTTTAATTTCGTCTCCGCTAATAAAATATGTTAAAGTATACATTTTCTGGTGCTATTCAACTTACAAATGACAAAAATTATTAGTGCAAAATTGCGATGTTAACTTTTTGAACATTTTACAAAGATTTCACGGATTTCAAAGATTTAAAAAAGGCGTGTACATCAGATTTCAAATATTTCGCAACATTTTCACAAAAATTTTAAAACTTTCAAAAGATTTAAAGGATTTCAAAGATTTGAAATAAGGTACAGTACACCAGATTTCAAAGATTTTAAAACATTTCAAAGATTTGAAACGATTTCAAATTTGAAAAGATTTCACTAAGATTTCAAATAATGCAATGATTTCAACGAATAAAAAAGATTTAAGAAAATTTTACAAAGATTTTAAAAGATTTGACAAAGATTTCACAACAATTTCCCAAAGATCTCGAACATTTCATAAAGATTGGAAGGCTATCAAAGATTTGAAAAAGGTTTGAGCAACAGATTTCAAAGATTTCAAACAGGAATCAAAGATTTTAAAAGTTTCAAAAGATTTTAATAAGGGTATAGCAAACCACATTTCTAAAATTTTACACAGATTAAAAATATTTTAATGATTTCAAATAAATACAAAAGATTTCATAAAAATTCACAAAGATTTCAAAAGAATAAAAGAATTCCAAAGATTTCAAAAAGGGTACAGTACACCAGATTTCAAAGATTTTAAACGATTTCAAATATGTCAATATTTCAAACGAATATGAAAGATTTCACAAATATTCCAATGATGTTAAACTATTTCAAAAGGTTTCCACAAATTTGAGAAGATTTCAATGATTTCAAACGAACATAAAAGATTTCACAGACAAAGATTAAAGAAAGCTTTTACAAATATTCCAAGGATTTCATAAAAATTTCAAAGTATTTCAAAAAACTTCACAACGATTTCAAGGATTTCAAATATTTAACAAAAATTTAAAAAGATTCCAAAAGATTTTCCAGAAATTTTAATATTTCACAAAGATTTCAAGTACTTCAAGAGATTCCAACGAATTCACAACGATTTCAAAAGATTTCAAAGATTTCAAGGATTTCAAAGACGACTTATGTTCACAAAAAATTAAGAATTTGTTTATTTCATGGTTCTGCTTTTTTTTAAATTGTTGGCCAATAAAAAATGAAATGGCTCATTTTTTACATCTATAACAAATGGTTATTTGATTATTTGATGTAAAAAAAGGAGACCTGGAGAAACTTGACTTCTTGACCTGGAAAACCTGGAAAAGACCTTGAATTTCGTTGCTAAGAATCGATGTACACCCACCCTGCAGCTGAATCAGTCGATATTGCTAACTGAATCAAACAATCCTTCGAAATGACTGATTTTCAGTCAATGGAAGTGACTGATTTGTCTTTTATAATAAAATTGAAAAATTATTTCGAAATAAAAATCTTCATTAAATTCCTACATTTTAATAAATGATTAAAATCAACAATTGACTGGTTAACATATTGAAAGTTATGGATTAGATTAATCAAAATGATTGAAATAATTTGTGAAATTGTCTAGTTATATAATTGAAAATGACTGATTTAATGAATGACATTTACAGTTTAGATAATTATAAATTACTGATTAGATGAATTCGTTTTAATTCGTAGAAAATAAATAATTTTTCGCTGAGAATTTATCTTTTTTGGTTGAAAATTGTTCTCTTTTAGTTGAAAAAAACATGTATTTTGTGAAAAATTCGTTTTTCTTAGAAAACTAACCTTTTTCGTTAAACATTTTATTGTTTGGTTGAAATTTGATTATTTTGTTGAAAATTGGTTTCTGCTGTATTGAAAATTTATTTTTTTAAATTGAAATTTGAACTATTAAATTTTTGGTTGAAAAGTTACCTTTTTTACATGAAAAATGTCTTTTATATTTGATTTCCACTGTTTTTTTTAAATTTTTAATTAAAATATTTCTTGGTTGAAATATCAACTACTTGGTTGAAAGTTGAAGTACCTTTTGTTAAAAATTCATTTGCTTTAGTCAAAAATTTATCATTTTAGTTGAAAACACACCTCTATGGTTGGAAATTTAACTAGTTTGTTAAAAATTCGTTGTTTTTTTTTTGTTTTTTTTTTAAATAATTCTTTCGACTGAAAATTGAACCATTCCATTTTTATTCTAAATTTATTTCCTTTAGTAAAAAATACAACTAGTTGCTTGAAAATTTATATATTTTGTTAAAAATTCGTCTTTTTGGTGGAAAATTAATCTTCTTGGCGCAGAATTAATTTAAAATTCAACTACTTTGTTAAAAATTTATTTTTTTGGTTTAAGATTCATCATTTCAGTTGAAATTTCATCTCTTTGGTTAAAAATTAATCTTTTTTAGGTGAAAATTTAACTATTTTGTTTAAAATGTGTTGTTTTTTTACTTAGTATTTTTTTTTAGTTGAAAATTCAACTTTTTTGTTGAAAATTCGGCCTTCTTGTAGAAAATTAATCTTCTTGGTTGGAGAATGATCTTCTTTTGTTTTGTTGTTTAAAACCCCATTTTTGGAATTGAAAATTTAACTATTCCATTTTTGGATGAAGGTTTATCTTTTTTAGTTGAAAATTAAACTATTTAGTTGAAATTTTATATATTTTGTTGAAAATTCGTCTTTTTAGTTGAAAATTATTGGTTTTTTTGATTGAAAAATAATTTTTTTAACTGAAAATTAAGATATTCCATTTTTGGTTTAAAAATTACTTTTCTTACTTACAAATTCAACTAGTTGGTTAAAAATTCATGTATTTCGTTGAAGACTCGTTTTTATGGTAAAAAATTAATCTTCTTAGCGTCAAATTTTTTTTACAATTCAATTACTTGGTTGAACTTCTTTATTTAAAATTTATTTTTTGTTTTAACATTTATCATGCCAGTTGAAAATTCATCTCTTTGGTGGAAAATTGATCTTTTGTAGTCATTCGTTTTTTTGTTGTTTTAAAATTAGTATTTTTTTAGTTGAAATTTCAACTTTTTGGTTAAAAATTCTTGTATTTTGTTGAAATTTCGTCTGTTTTGTAGAAAATTAATCTTCTGGGTTGAAAAATCATCTTTTTTGGTTAAAAATTCAACTACTCGGTTGAAAGTTGAACCACTTTGTTAAAAATTAGTTGTTTTTTCTTGCTAAAAATTAATTTGTTTACGTGATTTTTGTATAAAATCAATCTTCTTGGTTGGAAAATCATATTTTTTAGTTAAATATTCAACTAATTGGTTGAAAGTTGAAAATTCGTTCGTTTTGTTGTTTAAAAACCCATTTTTTGAATTGAAAATTTAACTATTCCATTTTTGGATGAAGGTTTATCTTTTTTAGTTGAAAATTAAACTATTTAGTTGAAACTTCATTTATTTTGTTGAAAATTCGTCTTTTTAGTTCAAAATTATTGGTTTTTTGGGTTAAAATAATGTTTTTAACTGAAAATTAAGATATTCCATTTTTTGTTCAAAAATTACTTTTCCTACTTGCAAATTCAACTAATTGGTTGAAAATTCATGTATTTTGTTGAAGACTCTTTTTTTTGTAGAAACTTATTCTTCTTGCGGCAAATTTTTTTTTTTACAATTCAACTATGTACTTGGTTTAAAGTTGAACTGCTTTGTTAAAAATATATATTTTTTTGGTTTAACATTCATCATTTCAGTTGAAAATTAAACTATTTTGTTGAAAATTAGTTTTTTTTTTGGAAAATTAATATTTTTTTAGCTGAAAATTCAAATACTTGGTTGAATGTTGAACTACTTTTTTGAAAATTCGTTGTTACTTTAGTTGAAAATTAATTTTTTTAACTGAAAATTTAACTACTCCATTGTTGTTTTTTATTTTGAAATTGAAATTTTTTGTTTGGAATATCAGCTATTACATTTTTCGTTGAAAATGCATTATTTTTTTCTTTAATTAGTTTTTTTGTTGTTGAAAAATAATTGTTTTTAACTGAAAAGGTATTCTTTTTTTATATTAAAATTGAGCTTTTTAGTTACAAATTCAACTAGTTGGTTAAAAATTCTTGTAGTTTGTTGAAATTTCGTCCTTTTGTAGCAAATTAATCTTCTGTGTTGAAAAATCATATTTTTTGGTTAAACATTCAACTACTCGGTTGAAAGTTGAACTTCTTTGTTGAAAATTAGTTGTTTTTTTTTGCTAAAAATTAATTTGTTTGCGTGACAATTTAACTATTTCTTTTTTAGTTGAAAATTCAACTATTTAGTCAAAATTGCATGCATTTTGTTGAAAATTCGTTTTTATTAGTAGAAAATATATTTTGGTTGAAAATTCGTTTCTTTTGGATGAATTCAAGTTTTTTTATTTGAAATTAAAATCTTTTTGGTTGAAATATCAACAGTTTTTAATAAATTTTTCGTTAAGAATTCATCTTTTTTTGTTGAAAAATAATGTTTTCAACTGAAAATTAAGGTATTCCTTTTTTGGTTCAAAATTGTCATTTCTTAGTTAAAAATTCAACTAGTTGGTTAAAAATTAATGTATTTTGTTAAAAATTCGTCTTTTTTGTAGAAAATTAATCTTCTTGTTTGAAAAATCATCTTTTTTTTACTAATTTGTCAGTTGTCCAATCCGCAATATTTGAATCAGTTTAACATGGAAATAAATTAATATTAATTTTTTTTAATTGCAGTCTGGCGGCGAATTGGAAAACGATGAAAGGGTCGCCAATATTATAATCGGTTTGGTCTCCTTAATAAACAAAGATAACTCAAAAGCTTTTTTTTCGGATGATTTCGAGAAGATAAGCATCACCTACGACGATCATTGCTACATAATTTGCCTCTCCAACAAGAAAATTCACGTGGTTAAGAAAAAACTGAATCCACCTTCTGGTTTATCTTCCGATGGACAACTCATCGAAATCTAAGTTTAAATAAGGAGAAAAAATCCCAGGGTTTCATGGTATCAAATATTAGTAAAGAACTGAACATCACTGATATTTCAGTAAACTTCTCAATGAAAAACATAAAATTATTATAGATTATTCGCATGAAGACTATGCATTAATATACGTAATTGCATGATTTTTTCATGTTTTAGCAGCTTTTGCTGGCAATACACTTTGTAAATAGATTGTGAAGCAACTTTAAAAACATTTACAGAAAATATATGTAATTATTAATTACGTAATTTTTATTAATATCCTCCTTTCAGGGTGGCCGCAAAACTTAATTTTCTAAATTCCTTGACTATTCCCTGATTTTGCCCTGAATAATTTTTCATTTTCTATAACCATTAATATTTAAAGAGAAAAATTATAATCTTGTAACATTTTTAATTATAGAGTCTTTTATAAATGGAATAAAATAAATTCAAAATCAAATTAAATTCAAATGAATTGGAAAAAAAATTTAATCCAAGGTGTGTTTAAAAGACTTCAGGATGAATTAAACAAAATCTAAAAAAAGTTCAAAAAAATCCATTGAATTGATTGGATTTAGAAGAAATTAAGTGAATTCAAAAAAATCAAGAGAATTCCGAAGAATTCAAAACAATTTAAAAGAAAATTCAGGGTGAATTTCGAATTGCAAAAAATATTTGAAAATATCTTCAAATCTTTCCAACCCTACGAAATCCCTCACTTCTTGTGAATAAATTCTTTTAAATCCACTAAAATATTATAAAATCCCGTGAAATTATATGAAATTTGATATTCCCTGAAATCCTGGAAAATGTATTAAAATGCTCTAAGAGCTTTTAAATCCCTTAAAATCATTGAAATCCTTGGAAATGAGATAAAATCCCTTGTAATCTTTTTAAATTCCCTAAAATATTTCAAATCTTTTCAAATCTCCTGATATTTTTTTAAGCTCTTCCAAATTCCTTAGAATTTTTAAAAATACCATAAAATCTTTAAAATCCCTTCAAATTATTTGAAAATTCCTTGGAATCTTTTGAAATGCCCTAAAATATTTCAAATCCTTTGAAGTCCGTTAAAACTTTTTATGGCTCTTGAAAATTCCTTGGAATCTTTTTAAATATCTTAAAACCCCATTAAAATTTGTTTAAAATCCTGGCAAATTTCTTGAAAATGTCTTGGAATTCTTAGAAAATCCTAAAATATCTTTAAATTTTTTAAAGTACTTGAAAAATCCTTGGAATTTTAAAAATTGACCTAAAATATTTAAAACCCCTTGAAATTCCTAAAAATTATTCAAACCATTTGAAAATTCGTTGGAATCTTTTAAAATATCCTAAAACCTTCAAAATTCTTTAAAATCTTTGGTAATACCTTGAAATATTTGAAATCCCGTCAAACTTTTTAAAGCTCTCGAAAATTTCTTGGATAATTTAAAAATACCATAAAATCTTTAAAATCCTATGGTATCCCTTTAAATTATTGAAGTAATTTAAAAATTCCATGGAATCTTTTAAAATATCCCAAAATATTTAAAATCCTTTGAAATGTGTTAAAACTTTTTAAAGCGCTTGTAAATTCCTTGGAATCTTTTAAAGTACCCCCAAATATTTCAAATCCTTTGAAATCCCTTGAAACTTCTTAAATATTATGTTTAAAAAACACCATAAAATCTTTAGAAGCCTTTGGAATCCCTTCAAGTAATTGAAATCTATTAAAAATTACTTCTAATCTTTTGAAATGCCCTAAAATATTTCAAATCCTTTTAAATTCTATTAAATTAGTGAAATCAATTAAAAACTCCTTGGAATTTTCAAAAATATCCTAAAATATTTCAAATCTTTTGGAATCACATCTCAAAATGTTGAAATCTATTAAAATACCCTAAGGTATTTCAAATTCTCGAAAATCCTTTAAATGCGCTGGAAATTAATTAAAGCTTTTCAAAATTCCTTGAAATTTTTTAAATACCCTAAAATCTTTGAAATTCTATGAAATCCCCTAATTCTTGGGAATAAATTCTTTGAAATCCACTAAAATATTATAAAATCCCGTGAAATTACATAAAATCAGACGATATTTCCTGAAATCCTGGAGAATTTATTAAAATACCTTGAGAGCTTTCAAAATCCCTTAAAATTGTTGAAATCCTTGGAAAGCTCACAAATCCTTCGGAGGAGTCTTTTAAAATATCCTAAAACCTTATAGGTTCTTTATAATCATTTCATATCTTCTGAAATTTTACGAAATTTCTAAAAACCTCGTGAAAATTTTATTAAATCCCTTAAAATCATTAAAATCTTTGGATTTTCCTTGAAAATGTTGTCATCTTTTAAAAATGCCCCCAAAATATTTCAAATCCTTTGAAATGTTTTAAAATCCCTTGAATCTTTTTAAAATTCTTTGAAATTTTTTAAAATACCATAAAATCCCTTCAAATTATTGAAATCTATTTTTAAAAAACTAAAATTCTTTGAAATCATTTAGAAATTTCTTTTAATCTTTTAAAATATCCTAGAATCTTCAAAATTCTTTCAAATTTTTGTCGATACTTAGAAATATTGTTGAAATCCTATGAAATCTTTCAATAATTGTGAATAAATTCTTTGAAATCCCATGCAATCTGATATTTCCTTAAATCCTGAAAAAAATTTAAAATACCATGAGAGCTTTTAAAATCCCTTAGAATCATTCAAATCCTCGGAAATGAGATAAAATTCCTTTGAATCTTTTAAAATATCCTAAAATATTGCAAAACCATTGAAATTTTGTATGGCTCTTGAAAATTCCTTGGAATCTTAAAATATCCTCAAATGTTTCCAATCCTTTAAAAACCCTTCAAACTTGTTAAATCTCCCGTTTTAATAACACCATGAAATCTTTAAATCCTTTGGAATCCCTTCAAATAATTGAAATCTATTAAAAATTACTTCTAGTCTTTTGAAATATCGTGAAATATTGCTAATCCTTTGAAATCTATTG
Source organism: Andricus curvator (assembly GCA_932195095.1). Classification (NCBI taxonomy): domain Eukaryota; kingdom Metazoa; phylum Arthropoda; class Insecta; order Hymenoptera; family Cynipidae; genus Andricus; species Andricus curvator. The sequence continues at coordinate 77,924 of CAKNYM010047888.1, forward strand.
AAACTTTTTATATCTCTTGAAAATTCATTGCAATTTTTAAAAAATACCATAAAATATTTCGGAATCTGTTGAAATACCCTAAAATATTTTAAATCCTTTAAAATCTTTTGAAATCCCGTAAAACTTTTTAAAATTCTTGAAAAATCCTTGGAATTAAATTATTAAAATCATTTGAAAATACTTGGGAATCTTTTAAAATATCTTAAAATCTACCAAATTCTTTAAAATCTTTGGCAATACCTTAAAATATATCATAATCTTTTAAATAATCTTGAATCAATTCAAATTATTGAAATCTATTAAAAATACCCTAAGATATTTCAAATCCTATAAAATCTTTGAATTATCCTCAAATCTTTAAAATTCTTTGAAATTTATGGTGGTACCTTTAAATTTTTCAAATCCTTTAAAATTATTGAAATCCACAGAAATCTTATAAAATCCTTTGGAATCCCTTCAAATTATTGAAATCTATCAAAAATACCCTAGGATATTTTAAATCCTTTCAAATCTTTTAAATACCCTTGACATTTTTTAAAGCTCTTAAAAATTCATCAAAGTTAAAAAAAATAAATAAATCGTTTAAAATACCCTTCAAATCCTTTGCAATCCCTTTACATTTTTGAAATCAATTAAAATACCCTAGAATCTTTTAAAATACACTGAAATATTTCAAATCTTTTGAAATCCCTTTGACATATTTTAAAGCTCTTTAAAATTCCTTACAATTTTAACAAATACCCTAAAATATTTCAAATCCTCTGGAATATTTTGAAATCCCGTGAAACCTTTTAAAACTCTTGACAAATCTTTCGAATTTTTAAAAATACTCTAAAATCTTTAAAATCTTTTTGAAGCACTTCAAATTATTGAAACCTATTGAAAATACCCTAGGATATTTCAAATCTTTTAAATACCCTTCAAATTTCTTAAAGCTCTTAACAATATTCATTAAAAAATTTAAAATACCCTAAAATATTTCAAAGTCCTTGAACTCCTTTAAAATTAATGAAATCATTTGAAAATTCCTTGGAATCTTAAAATCTTCAAAATTCTTTAATTGTTGAAATATGTAAAAATATTTGAAATCCTATGAATGAATTCATTGAAATCCACTAAAATATTATAAAATCTCGTGAAATTACATAAAATCTGATAATACTTCCTGAAATCCTGAAAAATTTACTAAAATACCTTGGAATCGTTTAAAATACCCTTCAAATTCTTTGCAATCCCTTCCAAATTTCGGTATCTATTAAAAATTATTGAAATTAATTCAAATACCCTGCAATATTTTAAAATACCCTAAAATATGTCAAATCCTTTGAAATCTCATTAAATTACTGGAATCAATTGAAAATTCCTTTGAATCTTTAAAAATACACTAAAGTATTTCAATTATTTTGAAATCCGTTGAGATACTCGTATTTTAAAGCTTTATAAAATTACTTGAAATTTAAAAAAATACCCTAATTTATATCAAACCCGTTGGATTCTTTTAAAATCCCATGAAACATGTTACCGCTCTTGAAAATTTTTGGAATTTTTTTAAATGCCCTAAAATATTTCAAATCCTTTGAAATGCCATTAAATTACTGAAATAAATTGAAAATGCTTTGGAATATTTTTAAATACCCTAAAATATTTAAAATCTTGTAAAATCCCTTGAAACTTTTAAAAGCTCTTGCAATTTTGAAATCTGTTAAAATTATTGAAATTAATTAAAATACTCTGGTATCTTTTAAAATACCCTAAAATCTTTCAAATTCTTTGAAATCCTTTCAAATTATTGAAATAATTTTAAAATTCATTAGAATATTTTAAAACATCCTGAAATCTTAAAAATTCTTTAAATCTTGAAATATTTCAAAATATTTGAAATCCTACGAAAACCCTCAATTCTTGTGAATAAATTCTTTGAAATCCAAATATTATAAAATCCCGGGAAATTACATGAAATCTGATATTTTTTGAAATCCTGAAGAATTTATAAAAATACCTTGAGAGCTTTTAAGCTCTCTTACAATTATTGAAATCCTCGGAAATTTGAAATCCCTTGAAACTTTTTAAAGCTCCTAAAAATTCCTTGAAATGAAAAAAAAAGAAACATAAAATCTTTAAAATTCTTTGAAATTTTTGGTAGTAGGTACCTTTAAATGTTTGAAAATCTTTGCAATCCACTCAAATATTCAAAAATTCCGTGAAATCTGATATTTCCTGAAATGCTGAATTTTTATTTGAATGCTATGAGTTTTTAAAATCCCTTACAATGATTGAAATCCACTGAAATCTGATAAAATACTTTGGAATCCCTTCAAATTATTGATATCTATTAAAAATTCCTTGGAATTTTTCAAAATACCCTAAAATTCTTTGAAACACTTAAAATTACTTGAAATATTATTGAAATCCATTAAGAATACTTTAAGATATTTCAAATCCTTTTAAATATTTCTAAATGCTTTGAAATTTTGTAAACCTCTTACAAATTTCTTGGAATTTTTATAAAGACCCTAAAATCTTTGAAATCCCATCAAATTATTAAATTAATTTGAAAATTCCTTGGAATCTTTTAAAATATCCTAAAACCTTATAGGTTCTTTAAAATCATTCCATATCTTCCAAAATTCTTTAAAACACCCATGAACATTTTTTAAAATCCCTTTAAAAAAATGTTATCTCTTGAAAGTGTCTTTGAATGTTTTAAAATAGGGGAAACCACCCTACAGTAGATAATGATTAACAGTAGATAATCTTAATTTACTAGAAAACTAGCCACGAATGTTGATTGTCTCTTTCAGTATAAAGATTCTGCAATGATTCTACCTTGTCAGACAAATTTTCATTGAAAAAGCATCATTACTTATTGTGTGAGGGCAAAAACTTCATTTTTTGCACGAAAACAAAAATTTAACCTTTTTTTTATTCATGGTTTTCATCCGAATAAAATTTTTCCAAGGTATGTTTTTACATTATAATTAAAATTTAAAGGTTAATGAACAATACGTATATAACAAAAAGTATTGATTTTCATTATTTATAAATATTTCAGGACTTTTTATTTGACATTCCATTTTCCAAAAGTAGATAACCAACAGTAGATAATCGTGATATTTCTCTGGAGGAATTGGTAGCACTGCGATGATCTCGAGCTGTATTCGTTGAATGACACTGAACACGAAATGTCACATTTGTTTAAGGGTTAGCGCGGTTAGCGTTGGGCATTTTTTTGAAGTATTTATGTTTATTAAATAATTATATCCACTTGGCAATATATCATTGGCAAATTAAAATATAGGAATAAATATTAGTAGTAAGCAGGTACGTCGAAAAATTATATTATTGTGTATATAAAGATATCTATAAATTATTATTATACAAACTGTTCGCGTCCTTTTTACGCTCGCACGTGTTATGTGTGGGACCGTGGAGTTTGATCTTTGCACTTCGGTGCACCCTGAGTGGAGAGTTGAGTTTGTCACCTAGAAGGAAGGGACGCATGCGTGGGCCTCCCTTAAGCAGTGGGGTAGGGGTGCTACATGATGGGAGAGAGACCCCATCGAATGAGTATCGATCGAAGATTCGAGGCCTGCCGACGTGAGACAGATCGAGATTGTGACTGCCTGTGGTGTGTGACAGGGGTGGATCCTCTGTATGGGACTGATATGCGCTGGATGTGTTGACCCAGTGATATGCTCTGGATTTGTTGAGCAAG
>CAKNYM010047888.1:81648-102345 GCA_932195095.1 Andricus curvator
TGATATGCTCTGGATTTGTTGAGCAAGTGATAACCTTAATTGTGGACCCAGCAATATGCTCTGGATTTGTTAAGCAGTGATAATATCTAATTGTTCAGTGTTTGAGAGTGGCGAGGACTGACTCTTCGAGAATGGCAAGGTGTTGCCTCTGATGTACAATTATTCAACACTCTACCATTACGTCCAAAAGAAAAAAGTAGCTGATGAAGAAAAAACAGAAATGAAATTCACTCCAAATTATAGCGTCAGGCGTGTTTTCACCGAAATTCAGGAAGAGGAGATAGCAGATTATTTACGAATGAGCGCTAGAGTGGCTTTTGGATTGACTGGGCTTGCGACAAGGCGGTTAGTATTTCAATTAGCTGATCGCAAAGGAATTGAAATGCCACCTTCTTGGACAGAAAATGAAGCAGCTGGAGAAAAATGGTTGACAGGATTTTGTTCTCGACATCATCTTAGCTTTCGGAAGCCAGAGGCTTGCAGTTTGGCACGATTAACTGCTTTCAACCCACATAACGTCAACAAATTTTATGGTAATTTAGAAAATTGTCTAGTGACGTATCCTTCCATAGCAGCTAGTCAGGGTATGCGAATCTTCAATCTAGATGAAACAGGTACAAAAACTGTACATGTCCCTGAGAAGGTTATTGCTGAAACTGGATGTAAGCAAGTGTCTTCGTCCACTAGTGGAGAGCGCGGTATCCTTGCAACAGTTTGTAATACAATTTGTGCTGCTGGTTCCTATCTACCACCAGTCTTTGTATTTCCACGAGTAAAATTGAAACCCACTATGATGGCAGGCACTCCGCCAGGATCTCTTGGATTAGCAAATAAGAGTGGATGGATGACCTCAAAACTCTTTCTTGAAGTCCTAGACCACGTCATCAAGCACACTCACAGCACAAAAGAGGATCCAATACTGATGATTTACGATAATCACGAATCACACATCTCCGTTGATGTGATTGACAAAGCTCGAGAAGCTGGTGTAGTTCTCTTAACTCTTCCTCCGCACTGCAGTCATAAAATGCAACCACTGGATGTCAGTGTTTATGGTCCTTTCAAAAGGTTTTATAATTCAGCTTGTGGTGAATGGATGTACAAACACCCTGGATGTCCTATGACTATATACGATGTGGGTGCTTGCGTAGGACAAGCTTTCCCGAAGGCTTTTACACCACTGAACATTAAGGCTGGATTTGAAAAGACTGGAATCTATCCATTTGATAAGAATGTTTTTAAAGAAGAAGACTTCTATGGATGCAAAGTCACTGATCGACCACTTAATGCAGAAACGGAAAATGCTGCTCTAGAAGTTCAACAATATGAGGGATATCTCGAGGTTGCAGAAGGCGCTCACTTAGATCGATCTCTTCAGGAAGAAATCCATTTATCAATGAACAGAGAGATCATTCAAGAAGGAGCTGTTGAACTGCATTCGGCAAAAGCGCAGCCGAGCTTGTCTCAGCATTTACGTCAGCAATGCCTTGCTGTAGAAGAAACTGCGGAGCAACTTTCTACAGAAACTCAGACCAGCCAGCCTAACGATGTGGCAGTGGCGGCTTCACACTTTGCGACAGAACCAAAAATAGAGGAAGTTGCTTTCAAACTCATGATAGAACTCCACTCGATACATTCTCATGAAGAAAATGTCGCTAAACTGACGGCTGAATTAGAAACACTCACCAAGGACCAAGATATTGGTTTAAAAGTATTGCCTCTACTACAGAAGATCCATGAGCACGAGAAAAACATACTAAAAGTATTCTGTGACAAAAATTTAATCCAGGAGCATCCTTTAAGTAATCTAAATATTTTTAAGAGTGTGAAAAATTCGGCATTGAAATCCACGGAAAATGAAAAAGACGTAATTTCGGTACTCCAAGAAATTCGACCTCTTCCTAAAGCTGGACCGTGAAAAACGAATAGAAAACCTAGGAAGAAGGGAGATAGCACAATTTTAACTTCATCTCCTGTCCGAGATTTGCTTCTAGATGAAGCAGCAGGTAAAGAGCTCAACAAACTCTCAAGCAGAAAAAGAAAAAACGAAACCAGTATTACCAAAGGAACTGAAGTAATAGAAGATGAAAATGCGGATAGTCTTCCATCTTTGAATGAAGAAACTCCAAAGAAAAGGAAATATTGTAGGCGTAATGGAATTAAGCAGGAGAATGAGGATAAAAAAGAGGACGAGGAAAAAAACAAAAAGAAAAGAAAGTATGTTAAACGAAAGATAATCGATCTGGAAAATAAAGAGAATGAGGAACAGCAATTAACCAAAAATATATTAAATAAGGAAAAAAGCAACGCAGAGGAAACAAAGAAAATAAACTTTGCAAAGCGCGCGAAAGTCAAAGTGGAATTTCAAAATTAGAAATTTATAAGGCCCTCTTATCCTATAGTACGTGTTAAAATGCATCGTTGAGATCGTTAAAGAAAATGTTGTTTATGAACGTTACAAAATTTGTGAAATAATATTAATAAATATTATTTCAACAACTCTTTTAAATTTGCGAGTTATCATTAATCCAATAACTTAATTGCTTTGAGACAACATAGAATGTCTCACATCTGTCTGTTTTACTTTTTATTTTTTTCCTGTAATAACATAAAAATAACTCCTGAAAAAAAACTTGGTTTGAAGATTCATATTCATTTCTTTTAAATAGTTCATAAATAATTTCCGAAAGAAAACTGTACAAGCTGGTGAAGGTTTCAAAAAGTTCGTTCTTTTCCGCCATCATATGCTAGGTTGGGTTATGAACTTCCTTGTAGAAGGTACCAACCTCACGGAATTTCAGATATATGAGAAAGTGTCAAAATTTTAGTTGTGATTTTTCGTCAAATAAAGATATTTTAAACTATCTTTTAATCAGTAAACTTTTGAGGTTGTAAGTGAAGCTCTACTTATAATAAATTGTGATTATCGATACCTAATCATTCTATCATGCCTAGGTATAAAACTACTAACGATTATCTACTGATGGATGGACGTGTCAAAATCGCATCTTCAGCAGTGTCTAATTAAAATGTTTATTATAGCTAAGTAATTCATTTAATGATACTTTTTTCTATTTCAATAGTCATTTGAAAATACAGGTTTTATTTAAATACGGAAATCTTTCCATTTTGTTGCAAACTGACGCACTAGAGCGCTATGGAATTTAGTCCTATCTACTGTTGGGTGGTTTCCCCTACCCTAAAATATTTCAAATTCTTTGAAATCTGTTAAAATCCCTTCGAAATTTTAGCTCTTGAAAATCATTTCGAATTTTTAAATATACCCTAATATATTTAAAAATCTTTAAAATACTACGAAATATTTCAATTGTTTTGAATAAATTCTTTGAAATCCACTAAAATATTATAAAGTCCCGTGAAATAACATGAAATTCGATAGTATTTCCTGAAATCCTGGAAAGTTTATTAAAATACCTCAAAACCTTTCAAAATCCCTTAAAATTATTGAAATCCTCGAAAATTTTGTGATCTCACAAAAATGCCTCAAAATATTTCAAATCCTTTGAAATCCCTTGAAACCTTTTAAAGCTCATAAAATTTTGTTAGAATTTTTTAAAATACCCTAAAATATTTCAAATCCTTTGAAATTCATTGAAACTTTTAAAAATCTTGAAAATTCTTTGGAATTTAAAAAAAAAGCATAAAATCTTTAAAATTCTTTGGAATCCCTTCAAATTACTTAAATCTATCAAAAAAATTCCTTGGAATCTTTTAAAATAACCTAAAATATTTCAAAAATACTTTAAAATATTTAAAAATCTGTAGAATACTACGAAAGCCCTCAATTGTTGTGAGTAAATTCTTTGAAATCCAATAAAATATTATAAAATCCCGTGAAATAACATGAAATTTGATCGTATTTCCTAAAATCCTGGAAAGTTTATTAAAATACCTCAAAATCTTTTAAAATCCCTTAAAATTATTGAAATCCTCGAAAATTTTGTGATCTTACAAAAATGCCCCAAATTATTTCAAATCCTTTGAAATCCCTTGAAACTTTCCAAAGCTCCTGAAACTTTGTTAGAATTTTTGAAAATACCCTAAAATATTTCAAATCCTTTGAAATTTTTTAAAACTCTTGAAAATGCTTTGGAATTAAAAAAAAAAGCATAAAATCTTTAAAATTCTTTGGAATCCCTCCAAATTACTTAAATCTATAAAAAAAATTCCTTGGAATCTTTTAAAATACCCTAAAATATTTCAAATCCTTTAAAATTTTTCAATAATCTTAAAAATTCCTTGGAATTTTTAAAAATAGCATAAAATCTCTGAAATCCTTTGGAATCTCTTCAAATTATTGAAATCTATTAAAACTTTCTTCCTTTCGTTGAAACTTTTTGAAACTGTTGAAAATTCTTTGGAATTGTTAAAAAAAGAATAAAATCTTGAAAATTCTTTGGAATACCTTCAAATTACTGAAATCTATAAAAAAATTCCTTGGAATCTTTTTAAATACCACAAAATATTTCAAATCCTTTGAAATCCTTTAAAATCCCTTACAAATTTTAGCTCTTGAAAATCCTTTAGAATTTTCAAAAATACTTTAAAATCTTTAAAATACTACGAAATCCCTCAATTTTTGTGAGTAAATTCTTTGAAATCCACTAAAATATTATAAATTCCCGTGAAATAACATGAAATTCGATAGTATTTCCTGAAATCCTGGAAAGTTTATTAAAATACCTCAAAATCTTTCAAAATCCCTTAAAATTATTGAAATCCTCGAAAATCTTGTGATCTCACAAAAATGCCTCAAAATATTTCAAATCCTTTGAAATCCCTTGAAACTTTTTAAAGTCCATAAAAATGTTGTTAAATTTTGTTTAAATACCCTAAAATATTTCAAATCCTTTGAAATTCGTTGAAACTTTTTAAAACTCTTGAAAGCCTTTGGAATTAAAAAAAAAGCATAAAATCTTTAAAAAATTTTGGAATCCCTTCAAATTACTTAAATCTATCAAAAAAATTCCTTGGAATCTTTTAAAATACCCTAAAATATTTCAAATCCTTTGAAATTCGTTGAAACTTTTTAAAACTGTTGAAAATTCTTTGGAATTATTAAAAAAATAATAAAATCTTTAAAATTCTCTGGAATCTCTTCAAATTATCTGAATCTATAAAAAAAATCCTTGGAATCTTTTAAAATACGCCAAAATATTTCAAATCCTTTGAAATCGTTCAAAACCCCTTAGAAATTTTATCTCGTGAAAATCCTTTAGAATTTTCAAAAATACTTTAAAATATTTTAAAAAATTTTAAATACGACGAAATATATCAATTGTTGTGAGTAAATTCTTTGAAATCCACTAAAATATTATAAAATCCCGTGAAATAACATGAAATTTGATGGTATTTCCTGAAATCCTGGAAAGTGTATTAAAATACCTCAAAACCTTTTAAAATCCCTTAAAATTATTGAAATCCTCGAAAATTGTGTGATCTCACAAAAATGCCCTCAAATATTTCCAATCCTTTGAAATCCCTTGAAACTTTTTAAAGCTCCTAAAAATTTTGTTAACATTTTTTAAATTACCCTAAAATATTTCAAATCCTTTGAAATTCGTTGAAACTTTTTAAAACTCTTGAAAATCCTTTGGAATTAAACAAAAATCTTTAAAATTCTTTGCAATCCCTTCAAATTACTTAAATTCATAAAAAAAAATCCTTGGGATCTTTTAAAAGACCCCAAAATATTTCAAATCCTTTGAAATTTTTTAATGATCTTGAAAATTCCTTGGAATCCTTTCAAATTACTTACATCTAAAAAAAAATCCTTGGAATCTTTTAAAATACCCTAAAATATTTCAAATCCTTTGATATTTTTTAATGATCCTGAAAATTCCTTGGAATTTTCAAAAATAGCATAAAATCTCTGAAATCCTTTGGATTCTCTTCAAATTTTTGAAACCTATTAAAACTTTCTTCCTTTCGTGGAATCTTTGAAAATACTCTAAAATATCTCAAAAGAATTGAAAAAAAATTCAGAAATTCCCTGACATTGTCATTTATTTTCAAAATTCCTGACTTTCCTGTGATTTAGTTTGTCGGTGAAAGCTAAAAATAAATTAGTATCAAATGTTAAAAATTCGAGTTTAAATAAAACAATTTATTTACAATAATAACTTTTGATATGATATTTATATCAAATTGTGAATTAACAGAGATAATGTAAAAAGGACTTCTATATACAAATAAATAGATTTTGTAATCATAAAAAGGATGATCTTATACTAAGTATCGCTGTCTGAACTCGTATTATCATAACTGACTAAAGACAAGACACTATTGCTACTTCCCCCTGAAGTCGAGGCTGTCGGTAATGTTTGTACACTTTCCTTTCCTTTATTTATTTCCATATTTGGCTTCTCTAGTGGTGTTTTTGATTTCCTTTTCGACTTCGCTAGGCGAACTAATCTCTTCAGATGCAAACCTTTTCTATTCGTTGGCACTAAAAAATAAACAATTTATTAGTTTATATCTTCCAAATTACTTTCCGATGAATTTAAGGACTTAGATTAACATTCGCAATTTTAAAGACAACTTACCTTTTTTATTTTGCATTAACAAATGCGCTAATTTTACATCATCCTCGTGCTCGGCTACCAAGTTAATATTTATCCCCATTTTATTCAGCAAACTATTATCCAGTGCTTTTTTGCTCTGTAGTTCTTTTTTTTCTGCCTGTACAAATTTATTTATTTATTAGTATGATTTTGGATCATTGTCAATGTCCTATTTCCCCCCTATTTTTCTCAAAATCCCCTAAAAATCATATATTTCAGAATTTTGCCAATTTTTTCCCCTTTTTTATGATACTATGATCCAAATGAAATTGTGGAAAGTGGGCAAAAAGTTGGAAATTTCCAAAGAAACTGCAAATTTCTAGCATTATTGAAAGAGATTGTTAACAAAATTGTTTCAACAATTATGTTTGTTAACTTGAATTAATTATTAACTAAGTAAAAAGTAAAAAAGATAAAAATTTCAGAAAAAACCGCAACTATCTAGCTTTCTAAAGCTTCTGAAAATTCCCTGGAATTTTTAAAAATACCATAAAATCTTTAAAGTCCTTTGGAATCCCTTCAAATTAGTGAAATCTATTAAAAATTCCCTAAAACCTTGTTATCCTATTATATCCTATTATATAATACCCTATTATGAAACTTTTTAAATCTCTTGAAAATTCTTTGGAATTTTTAAAAATAGCATGAAATCTTTAAAAATCTGTGGAATCCCTTCAAATTACTTAAATCTATAAAAAATATAACATTTTTATATATATATGGAGCATTACTATGCCAATTTTTTCTCCTTTTTTATGATACTATGATCCAAAGAAAAAAGTGAAAAGTGGACAAAAAGTGGAAAATTTCAGAAAAAACTGAAAAATTAATTATTAATATAAATCAAACAATCTTTTGGAATCGCTTCAAATGATTGAAATCTATTAAAACTTTCTTCCTTTCTTGAAATCTCTTCAAATTACTGACAAAATTATTGCATTATTAATTATTAATTTGAATTATTAATTCAATTAATTAATTTAATTATTAATTTGAATTATTATTAAGTGAAAAGAATTCAAGAAAATTCAGAAATTCATTTATTAAATTATTAATTTGAATTATTATTATGTCAAAAGAATTCAAGAAAGTTCAGAAATTCATTTATTGAATTATCAATTATTAATTTCATTAATTGATTTAATTAATAATTTGAGTCATTATTATGTCAAACGAACCAAGAAAATTCAGAAATTCATTTATTGAATTAATAATTTAATTATTAATTTTAATTATTATTATGTCAACAGAATTTAAGAAAATTCAGAAATTCATTTATTAAATTATGAATTTGAATTATTATTTTGTCAAAAGAATTCAATAAAATTCAGAAATTTTTCCCCTTGTTTATGATAATATGATCCAAAGAAAAAAGTGGACAAAAAGTTGAAAATTTCAGGAAAAAACTGCAAAATTAATTATTTTATTAATTTTAACCACTTCAATTTAGGTAAGAAGTGGAGAAAAAGTTGAAAATCTCAGAAAAACCCGCGAGTTTCTAGCATTATTCTCAGAGAAAATTGCTATAAACAATAATAAATTGTTTAAACAATTTATTTAAACAGTTAAAATCTATTTAAACAATTTGTAAACAATAATACTTTGTTTCAACAATTAATTTAAACATTTAAAATCTATTAAAAACAAAAATCATTATGATAGGAACAAGATTTGCAATTTTTGAACGGATTCAGGTTATTTTAACGTTTTTTATTAATTATTACTTCACTCTAATTGTAAGTGAAAAGTGGAGAAAAAGTTGAAAATTTTAGATAAAACCGTAAGTTTCTATTAATTAATTAATTAACGGTTTTGGATTGTGCTAGGGTTTTTTATCGGAAATTTACATTTTTATTCAAAAAGGAATTATTGGAAAAGATAAAAAATCATTTGTTTAAATAATTATTTTTGTTAAATTGCATTAATTATTACTTTATAATTTGACCAATATTTAGAATCTTTTAAAAATTTAAGATTAAGTTACCATTTTTCGTCGGAAATGGGTATTTTTAGTAATAAAAAATTATATTTAAATCCAATGATTTATTTTATTTAAAATAATAAAATTTACAAGCTTGAACAATTTTATCTTGATTTAGTGTTTTTTGTCGCAAAATTACATTTTTTTCAAAAATCGTTAGATTTCAAAGAAGATTGATGATTTTTAACAATTTTAGGTTACGTCGTTTTCCATCGAAACTTCGTATTTTCAAAATATGTAAAATCATTATTATTTGAACAAGATTTAGAATCTTTCAACAATTTTGGATTATGTTAGTGTTTTTCTCGAAAATTGGAATGTTTAATTTAGAAAAATTATGTTAACAATTTTTCAAAGAAAATTCACAAATTTTTAATCATTTCAGGTTATGGTGGTGATTTTATACAGGAAATTGGTATTTTTGTTAAAAAATCAATACATTTCAAAGAAGTACAACATTTTTATATAATTTGTCATGTTTTGTTAGTGTTTTTCGTCGGATTTTTTTTAAATATTAAGATTTTTCAGATTATAATTTAATTATTATATTATATTAATTAATTACAATTTTTTTTTTGCGTTTAATACCGGAAATTGGTAGATTTAATAAAAAAAAATTGAATTTCAAAGAATATAACAAACTTTTGAAGAATTTTTGGTTATGCTTTTTTTTTCACCGGAAATTGGTATAAATTTTAAAGAAGATTTAAAATTTTGGAAGAATTTTAGGATATGCTAAAATTTTTCACCGGAAGTCGGTTATTTTGTCCAAAAAATCATTTGACTTCAAAAATTAGACTTACAATTTTGAACAACTTTTTTATCAATCATCAAAAATGTTGTCCTTGGTTTTCTTTTCTATTATTTTAGATAAAAGATACTATAAAATACAAGAATTTTTTATTATTATTAATTTTATATTTTAATTTAAATATTTAAATTTTTTTAATCCCCATTTTTCCTACAATTGAACTGCTGAACCAGTATAATCTCTGTATGATGCATACATATATTTTAATAAATATTTCTAAATTATTTCGTAAATAATAAACCAAAAAGTTGAACGTACTCTAAACTTTGCTCTGAGTGCACTATTCGAACTATAATCATCCTTCCAAATGCTCTCATTCAAAGCAATAACACTACTTAGTGCTTTCTCGCGTGACTTTCCTACATTTTTGTCTTCAACTCCATGTTCCAATTTATACATCGCATCGTCAAACAGTTTCCGTGAAACTTCCTTAGTTTCAGGGACTATTTGCTCATTTTCTGTCGGATCCCAACGATTTTCTTGACGACGAGCCCCACTGACTATCACATAATCCAAATTCTGCAATAGGAGAATTTTAGTTTATGAATTTTGATTATAAAGTGTAGACTAGATTTATCAATTGAACGATATAAGAACTTTAAAAGGGCCTCACAGTCCCTACGGGGCCTATGGGGTATGACAAAAAAAGTTATTTCTTTACAATAGGAGCTATAGAACCAGAAAATTATGAAGTAAAATAATTTCAATTTTAATATTGACGACTTCTCTGACTAAAATGCTAAAATGTCTCAAATAAATTTTCAACGATATAGTTAAATTTTCAACCATACAAATGAATTTTCTACCAAAAAGATTAAATGTCTACAAAAAAAAATTTCTAGCGGAAACTTCGTTAAATTTTTAGTTAAAAAAATTAATTTAAAATTTAATAAACTAATTTTCAACCGGAAAAATTAATTTTCAACCCAAAAGATTAATTTTTAACAAAATACTTGATTTTTCAATCAAATATTTTAACTTTTAATGGAATTTTCAACATTAGGTTGGAAAAAAAGGTCAAAATAGTGTCACAAAAGTTTTCAAGTATTAAAAATAAATTTCAATGTTTATTTAAAATGTTTTTCTTTATTCTATAAATTATCAAAATTCCTATTTATTTATCGATGGCTTCACAGTCTTTCCCTTTTCCACTTAAATGCGAACTGAAGTAATAGAACCTAATAAGAAAATCCAACTATTTTTGGTTGAAAGTTCATTTTTCTCGGTTGAAAAGACTACTATTAGATTTTTTGTTAAGAATTTATCTTTTTTATCAAAAAACTTTATTAGTTGCTTAAAAATTGAATTATTTTGTTGAAAATTCAACAATATTTCTCTAAAAAATATGTGTCACGAAAATATCTAAAGCATTATTGTCGCTTTTCCTTACGGCTGATTGGGTAATTTGAAAAACTCGAAGGAATGTTGCCAAATTCACACACATAATAAAGAATCGAGTTTCAGTTGATTTAAGATTTATTCATTAAAAATTTTATTATTACATTTCCAGTCAAAATAATTAATTTTAAACCGAGAAGAAGAGAATATGCAACAGAATAGTTAAATTTTCAACCAAACTGATGAATCGTTGATTTAAAAAAAAATGAATTTTAAACAAAAAGTGTAATAGTTGATATTTCCATACATTTTTTTTTTTTAATTTTCAAGAAAAAACTGTTAAATTAAACCAAAAAAATCTTATCCAAAATGTTGAGTTTCTAAGTCATAAAGACGAATTTTGAAAAAAAAAGTTAAATTTACAACCCAAAAATATGCATTTTCTACCAAAATAATTTAACAAAATAAGTGAATTTTCAATTGAAAAAGATCAATTTTCTAGCAAAAATGAAATAGCTACATTTTTAATAAAAAAATCATTCTCAACAAATAAAAAAGAATTTTCAACAACATTTGTTAAGTTTTTAACCAAAGAAATGAACTTTTAACTAAAATGATACATTTTCAATAAATAAAATAAATTTCCAACGAAACAGTTAACTTTTCAACCAAACAAAAATAATAATTTTTAACAAAATAAATGAATTTTAAACCAAATATTTCAATTTTTAATGGAATTTTCAACCTAATAATTGAATTTTCAACCAAAAATAAAATAATTTAATTTTACGTTCGAGAAATAAGTTTTTAACCAATTAAAATAAATTTTCAGCGAAAAAGTTAAATTTTCAACCGAACAGATGCATTTTCAACCAAAAAGATTAGATGTCTACCCACAAAATTTACAAAAAATCGAATAGTTAAATTTTTAGTTAAAAAAATTATTTTTCAGTAAAAACTAATTTTCTACCAAAAAAGAATAATTTTCAACAAAATACATGAATTTTCAACCAAATATATTTTAATTTTTAATGGAATTTTCAATCAAAAAGGTTAATTTTCTACCAAAAAATACAATTTTTCAACAAAATAGATGAATTTTCTAATGAAAAAGATCAATTTTCAACAAAACATATAATAGTTTAATTTGCAGTTAGAGAAATAAGTTTTTAAGCAAATAAAATAAATTTGCAACGAAATAGTTAAATTTTCAACCAAACAAATGGATTTTCTATCAAAAAGATTGAAAAAAAATTTCGACAAAACGTTTAGTTAAAAAAATTAATTTTCAATAAAAACACTAATTTTCAACCAAAGAAAAATTAATTTTCAATTTTAAAAAACTCATTTTCTACCAAAAAAGAATCATTTTTAACAAAATACATAAATTTTTAACCAAATATTTTAATTTTTAATGGAAATTTTAACCTAACAGTTGAATTTTCAACCAAAAAGGTGAATTACTCACCAAGAAGATTAATATTCTACCACAAAA
Source organism: Andricus curvator (assembly GCA_932195095.1). Taxonomy (NCBI): domain Eukaryota; kingdom Metazoa; phylum Arthropoda; class Insecta; order Hymenoptera; family Cynipidae; genus Andricus; species Andricus curvator. The sequence goes on from CAKNYM010047888.1 coordinate 93,858, forward strand.
AACAAAGTTTCAACAAAATACATTTTCAAACAAATAGTTTAATTTTCAACCAAACTGATGAATCTTTGATAGAAAAAAAAATTAATTCTCAGATTTTTCAGTCAATAAAGAAAAAAATCTCATCCAAAATGTTGAGTTTTCAAGGCATAAAGAAGAATTTTCGAACAAAAAAAGTTGAATTTACAACCCAAAAATTTTCATTTTCTACCAAAATAATCAAATTTTCGACTAAAAAACGCGAGTTTTCAACAAAATAAGTGAATTTTCAAGAAAAAAACAAATTTAAAAAAATAATTTATTCAATTTTCAACCATAGAAATAAGCTTTTAACTAAAATGATGTATCGAGATCCAGGGGAAATAGAATAGCTTAATTTTAAGTTAGAGAAATGAGTTTTTAACCAAATAAAATAATTGTTCAACGAAATAGTTAAATTTTCAACCAAACAGATAAATTTTCAACCAAAAAGATTAAATGTCTATAAAAAATTGACAAAATCGAATAGTTTCATTTTTAGTTAAAAAATTAATTTTCAAATGAAAGACAAATAATTTTCAACCAATGAAATGAAATTTCAACCAAAAAGATTAATTTTCTAGCAACAAATAATAATTTTTAACAAAATACATGAATTTTCAGTAAAATATTTTAATTTTTGATAGAATTTTCTACCAAAACGTTCATTTTTTACCAAAAGAGATAAATTTTCAACAACAAAAATAGAATAGTTTAATTTTAAGTTAGAGAAAGAAGTTTTTAAGCAAATAAAATAAATTTTCAACGAAATAGTTAAATTTTGAAACAAACAGATGAATTTTCTACCAAAAGGAAGAAAAAATAAATTTTTAATAGAAAAACTAATTTTCAACCAAAGAAATTAATTTTCAACCAAAAAGATTAATTTTCTACCAAAAAACAATAATTTTTAACAATGCATATGAATTTTTAACCAAATATTTTAATTTTTATTGGAATTTTCAACCTAATAATTGAATTTTCAACCAAAAAGGTGAATTAGTAGTCGCCAAGAAGATTGATATTCTACCACAAAAGACAAAGTTTCAACAAAATAAATTTTCAAACAAATAGTTGAATTTTCAACCGAAGAAGATTTATGTTCAACCAAACACGAAATAGTTAAATTTTCAGTTAAAAAATTAATTTTTAATTGAAAAAAAAAACTAATTTTCAAGCCAAAGAAATGAATTTGGAACCAAAAAGATTACTTTTCTACCAAAAAAGATTAATTTTTAACAAAATACATGAAATTTCAACCAAAAAGGTGAATTAGTCACCAAGAAGATTTATATTCTACCACAAATGACAAAGTTTCAACAAAATAAATTTTCAAACAAATAATTGAATTTTAGATGTTCAACCAAACATGAAATAGTTTTAAAAAATTAATTTTCAATTAAAAAGAAAAAACTAATTTTAAAGCCAAAGAAATGAATTTTGAACCAAACAGATTAATTTTCTACCACAAAAGACAAAGTATCAACAAAATACAGAAATTTCCAACCAAATAGTTGAATTTTCAACTGAATTGTATTAAAAGAAAAATCTTGGAACCAAAGTCAAATTTACAGGATGATTCGAGCAAGAACTGATTTGAAATTGTGAAATTTGTCATATTACAGAATCAATATGTAAAGAGAAGTTACATTTTTTAATAAAACTAGCAAAAATTACACGTTTGTGCTCAATTTCGTCATGAACACAAATGTCACATTTTTCTTACTCTTGATACATAAAAATAAAATTTTGATATAAAATCGAAATGATTAAATACATTTATGTGACAATATGTCCAGAAAACGCGGTAAATGGAGATTTATAGAGAATTCGAATCAAATTTAAATGGTGGAATTTAATTCTACCTTGATGAATAGTTCATCCGAAAACACCATGAAAATGTATTTTTTTATTTTTTTTAAATGTTAAAAAGTTCTACTATAAAAATGACTTTTTAACAAAATGCTTGAATTTCTACAAAATGATTACATTTTCAACAAAATAATTGAATTCTCCACCCCAAATATGAATTCTCAACAAAAAAGTGTAATATTTAATATTGCAACCAAACGAAAATCAAACTTCATCCAGAAAAATGAATTTTTAAACCAAAAAGACGACGTCTCAACAAATAAAGGTTTTTTAGTCATGAAATAAAAAAAAATCACCTAAATTGTGCAACCTTTAAGCCAAAAGACGAATTTTCTGTACAAAAATTGAATTTTCAACCAGAAAATATGAATTTAGAGACAAAAATTAATTTTCAACAAAATAGTTAAATTTTCAACCAATGAGATAAAACTTCATTCTACAAAATAAATTTTCAACAAAGTAATTCAACATTTATCCATGCAGTTGATTTCTTAACAAAGTGGTTCATTCAAAATTTTTAAACAAAATAGTTGAATCCTCAATCAAAGAAGATTAATTTTCAACTAAACAGTTGTAATCATTTAAGAAAGATGAAATTTTTATCCAAAAAAGATTTTATTAACTTTTCAATATCAAAATATCAGTTTTAAATAAGAAGTAAATTTTCTATGAAAATAGTTGAATTTTTAACTAAACAAGAGTAATTTTCAACAAAAAAGTTGAATTATGTACCAAAAAGCATATCTTTTTAGCAAAATTGTTGAATTTTCAATCAAAAAGTTGCATTTTTATCCAAGAAAGATGAATATTCTAATAAAATAGACGACTTTCCAAATTAAAAAGACAAGTTAAAAAAAAATAGTTGACTTTTTATTCACAAAAGATTTCAGTTCAACTTTCAACATTAAGATATGAATTTTAAACAAAAAGTAAATTTTCTACGAAAGCAGTTGAATTTTCAAATTAATAACTAAAAAGATAATCTTCAAGAGGAAGAAACTGCAAAAAAAAAAAAGAAATATAAATATATATACAAGCCAAAAAATTACTAATAAGAATATTATATTAATTAATGTTCAAATACCAGAATATTAAACTTGTATCATTTTGAACCTAGAATCTTTTATAAACGGAATAAAACAATTTTTAATTTATTCTTCTTGACAGTTATTTAAAGCTATAGAAATTCCCTGACTTTTATAACATTTCTTATGTTAATTCCCTGACTTTTCCTTGACCTGTAAAATTCCTTGACTTTTTTTACATTCTCATTCTAATGAGAAGGTATTGGTTTTATGTAAAATTTGACATAGTCGGTTTTCATCAAATCTCCACGTTTTGAGACCCCCTGAGCCAGAAAAAACGGTTTTTACCAAGGTGTCTGTCTGTCTGTAGTCTGTCTGTCTGTCAGTCTGTCTGTAGCCACGATAATTTTCGAAAAAATGATGAGATTTGATTGAGCTTTGGCACACTGTTTTATGGCCTAAAAATAAAGAAAGAGTTCGTTAACCAGCTATTTTGGATGAAAATTCAAAAAGTGAGCACATTTTGAAAATTTTTGAGACCACTTTTTTTGAAGATTTAAAAATTCTATGTATGGTTATTAGTAGTACGCAAAATGACGAACAAAATATTCTAATGACTTTTTGTGATAAAAAAAAAATTACTGGAGTTATAGCATTTTCAAAATTCCAAAAAACAAACGAAAATGTACATTTTAAGCCGAAAAACGCACGATATGAAAAAAAGTCAAGAGGAGAAAAACATTGCTTTTTGAACACCCTATAATATTTTCATAACAACTTTTTGAATTTTTTGAAAAATAAAAAATTCAAATTTTGATCGCACAAAAAAATAATGAAAAATAAAAAATTCCATTTTGCTGTGAAACTATGCAAGATACGAGAAAAGATCATTCCACCAAAATTGTGCACCCAAAAAAGATCTACAAATTTCTTATCATTCACTTTTTGATATGACGCGTAGTTTTTGTTTTATTCGTAAAAAACAGCATTGAAAATAGAAAAATCAAATTTTTAGACGAATAACATGAGCAACGAAAAAATGACAAGAGCAACATTTGTTCATCCAAGGAAGAGGTACAAATATGTTTTAAATCATGTTTCGATAGGATGCGTAGTTTTTGTTTTATTCGTGAAAATAACATTGACAGTAAAAAAATCAAATTTTTGAAAAAACAATGCAAGGTACGAAAACAGATAAATGAACAAAAATTGTGCATTCAAAAAAGATTTACAAACTTGTAATCAATTTTTGTTGTAAGAATATATTCAAAATGAAAAAATTAACTTTTTTGAAAAACGGCACAAGCTAAAATAAAATTGTAATGAATAAAATTTGTGGCCTAAATTATATCATTATTTTTCATTTGAAATAAAATACAAATTTAGTAATTTGTATATGAAGAACATATAACACGAAGCACAAAGTGCACGCTCAGTGTATTTACCAAATCGCACGTCGTACGTGCATTCAAACTTTTTTGTTTCTATCATACGGTGCACAGAACCGAGCGTGGAACGCAAGGTTCAAATGATTTTCAAATCAAATATCGAGCGCGAAGCTCGAGTGTCTGGATGAGAATGTGTTCCTTAAGGTCGATAGAACCTTGAGTAAATAAAGTTCCTTTTCAGTCTAAAATAAAAACAAATTTAACAATCACTTAATATGTAGAGGTTTTGATAATTTTATAATATTTGGAAACAAACTTTTTCTTTACATCGAAGTCGAACACGAAGTTGAAAAATCTAGAGCAACCGAGCGTAAAGCGCGATGTAGATATGCCCGAGCGCGTAGCGCGAGGTGAATACATAATCGAGCGCGAAGCGGGAGATAAATATATGATCGAGCGCGAAGCGCGAAATCCAATAGTTGCGCGCCCTAGGCGCGCTCAAACTTGCGAGCGAAGCGAGCCGCGCGCAAAGCGCGCGATGAGACTGTGCCCGCGAAGCGGGCAGATTTTTTTAATTGTTGTTGGCCAGGTTCGCTTTTCACTCATTAGGTTTCTTTGGCGTGTAAAGTTAAATTCTTAAATTTGCGAATTTCGAAAAATTACGTACATGAATGAAGGAGCCCCCCCCCCCTCTTCCGTAACGAATCGTAACAAAATATCTCGATCCCTCCCTCTCCCTTGAGCTGTTACGTAATTTAAGTACGGTCCCTAAAATAAATGATGGGTACTATAGGGACCAAATCTTGAAAATGGGGGACTTTAGGGTCTGTGAGGCCTGCAATAACAACTTAATTATAGAATTATGAATGCAATTTTATTATAATTACCGCTGGATCAGTTTTAATTTCGAAATGATTGTTGCAGAGGTGGCACTTCATTCGAAACTGATACAAAGGTGTTGAGTAGTACATGCCAACTTTTGTTTTTTCTGCATTGTAACGAACACCCATTCCTATGTGATTTCCGCAGCCATCGCACCAAATATTATAGGGCATCTCAAATCGAATGATCAAGATGCCCTCGTGGAGTTTACGTGCTCTTTCGCGTAAGGCATGAGTCCCGAGGAATTTGTTCAAACCACCGACTTTTGGGTCGTAATCTGGCGGGTAGTAATGATTTTGTCCTTTGCGTTCCCCCATCTTCTAAAAAAGAAATTTCAAAATTATTATCGATTATTTTTCATTAAAAAAAAATACATTGTAAAAAAAAGTCGTGTGATTTCAGTTCGTTTATCGTAGGTAAAAAAAAGGACCCTCGATTTTCGACGTAAAATTGCTATGAAAAACGTAGTGATTTTAACTGATTTTACATCAATTGCGTAAAATCACTACGTTTATCTTATACAATGTTAAAAATGACTGCAAAATACATTTGGCTCTGAAGAATGAAAATTTCAACAAAAAAGTTCATTTTCAAACAGTTGAATTTTAAAATAAAAAAGCTAATTTTAAACCGAATAGTTGATTTTTTAACCAAATAGATTACTTTTCTACCAAGAATAATTAATTTTCTACAAAAATAACGAATTTTCAACAAAATACTTTAATTTTTTAACCCAAAATATGAATTTTCAACAAAAAAGTTCATTTTCAACCAAATATTTGAATTTTTAACCAAAGATATGAATTTTCAACTAAAATTACAGATCTCAACCAAACAATGCATTTTTAACCAAATAATTCAAGTTTCAAAAAAATAGTTCGACTTTCCACCAGCTAGTTTTATTTTTAATCAATAAAAATTAATTTTCCGAAAAAAACCTAAAATTTGATACTTCAACCCAAAAAGATATCAGTTTCAAATCACAAACTGTTGAATTCAACGAAAAAAAGACGAATTTTCAACAAAATAGTTTCATTTTTTAACCCAGAAATATGAATTTTTAACAAAAGTGTTCAACTTTCGACCAAGTAGTTTTGACAGATAAATTTTGAACTAGAATTATGAATCTTCAACTATAATAGTTGAATTTTAAACCAAAAAGATGAATTTTCTACTAAAATGATGAATTTAACTGGAATAGTTGAATTTTCAACCAAAAATATGAATTTTCAACAAAAAAAAAAAAAAAAGATAAATTGTCAATCAAAAATTTAAGTGTTACATTTTTAGTTAAAAAAATTCATACTCAACCAAAGAGATGAATTTTCAACTGAATTGGTGAATCTTCAACTAGAATAGATCAATTGTAAACCAAAAAGATTAATTTTCAACTAAAATGATTAATTTTTAAACAGAATAATTGAATTTTCAAACAAAAAGATTAATTTTCAACTAAAAAAGATAAATTCTGAATAAAACATTTAGGAATTAATTTTTCAGCTAAAAAATATAATGCTCAACCAAAGAGATGAATTTTCAACTGAAATCGTGAACTAAGAAAGATCAATTGTTGAGCAAAAATTTAGTAGTTAAATTTTCAGTTAAAAAAATATAATTTTCAACAAAAAAAAGCTAATTTTCAAAAAAATAGTTACATTTTCAAATAAACTGATGAATTTTCAACTGGAATAGTTGAATTTTAAACCAAAAAGATAAATTTTCAACTAAAAAGATTAATTTCTACCAAAAAAGAATTTTGAACTAAAACAGATAAATTATTAACCAAAAATTGAGTAGTTAAATTATCAGTTGAAAAAAATAATCTTCAACCAAGGAGATGAATTTTTAACTAAAATAATGAATCTTTAACTGAAATAGTTAAATTTTCAACCAAAAATATGAACTTTCAACCAAGAAGATTAATTTTTACCAAAAAAGAGGAATTTTTAACAAAATACATGAATTTTCAACTAGGAAAGATCAATTGTTATGCAAAAATTTATTAGTTAAATTTTCAGTTAAAAAAATGTAATGTTCAACAAAAAAAGCTAATTTTCAAAAAAATAGTTACATTTTCAAACAAAGTGATGAATTTTCAACTGAAATGGTTGAATTTTAAACCAAAAAGATAAGTTTTTAACTAAAAAGATTAATTTCTACAAAAAAAGAAGAATTTTCAATTAAAAAAGATAAATTGTCAACCAAAAAATGAGTAGTTAAATTGACAGTTGACAAAAATAATGTTCAACGAAGGAGATGCATTTTTAACTAAAATGATGAATCTTTAACTGAAATAGTTAAATTTTAAACCAAAAATAAGATGAATGTTCTACTATAATGATGAATCTTTAACTGTTGAATCTTCAACCAAAGAGATGCATTTTTAACTACAGTGAGGAAATATTCAATTGGAATAGTTACATTTTCAGTTTGAAAAAAAAAAATTATTTTCAATCAAAAAAAACTAATTTAAAAAAGATAGTTGCATTTTCAAACAAAGAGATTAATTTTCAACTAAAATTATGAATTTTCAACTGGAATGGTTGAATTTTACACCAAAAAGATAAATTTTTAACTAAAAAGATTAATTTCTAACCAAAAAGACGAATTTTCAACTAAAAAAAAAGAAAAGATAATTTTTCAACCAAAAATTAAATAGTTAAATTTTCAGTTGAAAAAAATAATGTTCAAACAAGGAGATGAGTTTTTAACTAAAATTATGAAATATTTAAAGAGAATAGTTACATTTACAAACAAAGTGATGAATTTTCAACTAAAATGACGAATCTTCAACTGAAATAGTTGAATTTTAAACCAAAAACATGAATTTTCCACTAAAATTATAAATCTTTAACTGGAATAGTTGAACTTTCAACCAAAAAGATGCATTTTCAACTAAAATGATCAATCTTTTACAAGAATAATTGAATTTTTAAAACAACAAAAAGATGAATTTTCAACTAAAAAAGGGAAACTGTCAACCAATTATTGAGTAGTTAAATTTTCAGCGAAAAAAAAAAATGTTCAACCAAGAAGATGAATTTTTAACTAAAATGATGAATCTTTAACTGGAATAGTTAAATTTTCAACCAAAAAGATGAACTTTCAACCAAGAAGATTAATTTTTACCAAAAAAAAAAAAAATTTTAACACAATACAAGAAAAAAAACTAATTTTCAAAAAAATAGTTGAATTTCAAATCAAAAAGATAAATTTTTAACTGAAGAGATTCATTTCTACTAAAAAAAAAAGAATTTTGAACTAAAAAAGATAAATTGTCAACCAAAAATTGAGTAGTTAAATTGT
>CAKNYM010047889.1:33201-46737 GCA_932195095.1 Andricus curvator
AAAATTGCTTGGAATCTTTAAAAATACCCTATAATTCTTGAAAATTCGTTGGAATCTATAAATACCGTAAAATACACTTAAAGTTATTGAAATCTATTGCAAATTCCTGGAATGTTTAAAAATACCCTAAAGTCCCTTAAAATCCTTTCAAGTTCTTTCAGTCTTTTGAAAATTCCTGCAATATTTTTAAATACCCTAAAATCTTGTAAGAAAAACCTTCTAATTTTTTTTAAATCTATTCAAAATTGGAACTCTTTATAATACCCAGAAATACCTTGAAAAATACCCTAAAATCTTTAAAATCCCTTCAAATTCTTGGAATCTATAAAAAAATTCCTTGGAATTTTTTAAAATACTTTAAAATCTTTCAAAGCAATTTGAAATTCCTTGGAATATTTTTAAATTCCTTGAAATTTTGGAAATATGTTGGAAATTCCTGGAATCTTTTTAAATACTTTCAATTCCCTTAAAATTAATCAAATCTGTTAAAAATTCCTTGGAATCTTTTTAAATATCCTAAAATGCTTGAAAATTCTTCTTTAAAAAAAATATTAAAATTTCTTGAAATCTTTTTCAATACCTTAGAATTTCTTGGAATCTTTTAAAATATCCAAAAATTCTTGAAATCTATTAAAAATTCCTTAAAATCTACTGAAAATTCCTTTGAATCTTTTAAATATACTAAAGCATTCGAAATCTAATCAAAGTTCCTCTGAATGTTTTAAAGTATCATACAATTTTTTAAATCTATTGAAAATTCTTTAAACTCTACTGAAAATTGCTTAGAATCTTTTTAAATACTCTAAAAACCCTTGAAATTCTTGGAAACTTTTAAACCACCCTGAAATCTGTTTAATTCCTCAAAATGTATTCAAACTCTTAAAATCTATTGATAATTCTTTGAAAGAATTATTAGAATACCTTGAGAGCTTTTAAAATCATCGGAATTTTGATAAAATCCCTTCAAAATTTCTTGAAATCTTTTTAAATACCTTAAAATCCCTTGGAATCTTTTAAAATACCCAAAAATTCTTGAAATCTATTAATTTTTTTTTTAATTTACTTAAAATTTCTTTGAATCTTTTAAAAATATAATTAAATCTTCGAAATCTATTCAAAGTTCCTCTGAATCTTTTAAAATACCCTAAAATTTCTGAAATCTATTGAAAATTCTTTAGAATCTACTGAAAATTCCTCAGAATCTTTTTAAATACTCTAAAAACCCTTTAAATGTTTGGAATCTATTAAAAATTTCTTGAATCTTTTTAGAATACCTTCAAATTCCTTGTAATCTTTTTTAATACCCTAGTATCATTAAAATCCCTTGAAATTGTTTTAATCTACCCAAAAGTCTTCTGAATCTTTTAATCTACATTAAAATCTTTTAAAGTCCTCAAAAATTATTCAAATTCGTAAAATCTATTGATAATTCTTTGAAAATATTATTAAAATACCTTGAGAGCTTTTAAAATCATCACTTTTCACTCAGAGGCTTCATTTTTTAAATTTAAATGAAAATTCAGACAAAAGGGTTCAAAGTTAGTCCTGCAAAATTAGAAAATTGTGTTTATCATTATTAAATCGATTCAGATGAGACAATTATTGGTCGTGAATCTAGATTGTCGATTTTAATGGTACTAATCGTTGAATTTGCAGGGAATGTTTTTATATTTGGTGTTGAATAAATCAAAGATGCTCTGAATTTCGTTGCAGGTTCGTAGAGATTTTTTTTATAGGATTAGCGTCTGGATGAGTTGGCAATTTCTTGAGGATCCTATTTTGATGAATTCTCGTCCCATTTCTCGTATTATCTCTGGAAAAACGATTTTCATAGATCACATAATCTAAACTGTAAAACTTCAATCTCTGAATGTATTTTACTCCTTTTCTAGTTGGATTTAGATTCAAGGTCAAGATTCAATTTTCTTTATTAAGAATTAATCAATTCGATATGAAGAAATTTGCAAATGATTCGGAGCAATTATTAGAATACGAAAATAAAGATGGTCCACCATTTATAGATATACTAGGCATGATGAGGTAATAGGCAGGGAATTCCCGCTATCGTACAGACGAACAGTACTTGAAGGAATTTCAACGACCGTTTATACGAATTTATTCAAATCCCTCAATTTATTCTCGTATAACTTCAGATTATTAAATTATTTGTATTTTGAATTATTAGATAGATTCTGAGAAATTAAGAATTAAGGTCTGTAAATTTCATTGTCAAAATCGAAAAATTAAAATGTCTTCAAAACCAGGAATTTACGGATGATAATCCGCCACAAATAAAGGGTGGCGGTACAGAACTGGATAACCAAAGTTTTTATAAAAAATGAGTTTTGAAAAACAAAATCTTTAAAAATCAAATACACATTGTTACATTTTTAAATTACATTTTGTTTAACCGTATTCAGACATTTAATATCTCGGGAGCATGTTTTTATTTTATTTTTTAACTAAAAATTGATTTTTTTATCGCAATCCGCAGCCAAGTCTGCTTCCATTTTTTGTTAATGTTGCTATGAGATTGTCAACTTCCAGATCCATTTCCTCGAGCCTGGATAACTTTACTTAATGAAACTTTTTTGGCCTCAATTCAGTACAACTTTAGCTCAGGAGTGGACTTTTGTTTCATCCGTAAATATTGATTTCGATTTTATAGAATGTTTTTTCGATATTTTGAAAAATTAATATTTTGTTGGTCATATAATTCTGTACTGCAGCACTATTTCTGAAGGGATTCTGATGTTCTTAAAAATAAATTATTCGAATTAACTTTTTGAGGTTCTCAAACTTCTCGATTTTTAAATTTAATTTTAGGTACAACAATATATAAACAATTATAGTCACGAAATCAGCAATTTCAAAAATCTGATTTTTTACCTAAAAGAAAATTGTTATGTTTTAAATAAATATGCTGACAAAATTAGAAATTTTAATTCTGAGAATTTCTGAAAAAAAATTTTAATCATGGACATTTTTTTAATCTATTCAAAATTGCTTGGAATTTTTTATAATATACTAAAATCATTCAAATCTCTTCAAATTCTTTGGAATCTTTTTAAATCACTGGATATTCTTTCAAACTCTTAAAGTCTATTGAAAATGCTTTCGGTCTTTTAAAATACCCTAAAATCTTTTAAATCCCTTCAAATTTTTTTTATCTATTGAAAATTCCTTTAATTCTTTTAAAATACCCCAAATTTTTTAAATTCTATTCAAATTTCCTCTGAATCTATAAAACTGCCCTCCAATCTTTTAAATCCTTGAAAATATGAAATTTTTTAATCTATTTAAAACTCCTCGGAATCTTTTTCAGAAAAAAAACCCTTGAAATTCCATCAAATTCTTCAAATCTATTACAAATTCCTTGGAATCTTTTAAATTATTCTAAAATCTTTGAAATCTCTTCAAATTCTTCAAACTCTATTCAGAATTCCTCTGAATCTTTAACCTGCAATGTTTTAAATCCTTTGAGATTTTTTAATCTATTTAAAATTCCTCGGAATCTTTTTCAGAAAAAAACCCTTGAAATTCCATCAAATTCATCAAATCTATTAAAAATTCCTTTGAATCTTTATAATTATCGTACAATCTTTGAAACCTTTTCAAATTCTTCAAACCTTATTAAAAATTCCTCTGAATCTTTAAACACCCTTAAATTGTTTAAATCCCTTCAGATTTTTTAAATCTATTGAAAATTTCTTTAATCTGTCTAAAATATCCTAAAATCTTTCAAATCTATTCAAAATTCCTCTGAATCTTTAAAACTATCCTACAATCTTTTAAATCCTTTGAAATATGAAATTTTTCAAAACTATTTAAAATTCCTCGGAACCTTGTTTGAAAAAAAAACTTGAAATTCCATCAAATTTTTAAAATCTATTAAAAATTCCTTGTAATCTTTTTAAATATCCTAAAATCTTTGAAATCTCTTCAAATTCTTCAAACTCTATTCAAAATTCCTCTAAATCTTTTAAAGTACCCTACATTTTTTAAATACCTTCAAATTTTTTTAATCTATTGAAAATTCATTCAATCCTTCAAAAATACCCTAAAATCTTTGAAATCTCTTCAAATTTTTTAAATCTATTTAAAAATTCTCAGAATCTTTTTTAAATAAACCTTGAAATTCCATCAAATTCTTTAAATCTATTAAAAGTTCCTTGGAGTCCTTTATAAAATATTCTTCAATTTTTGAAATCTCTTCAAATTCTTCAAACTCTATTCAAAATTCCTCCAAATCTTTTAAACTGCCCTAAATTTTTTAAATCCATTGAAAATTCCTTTAATCCTTCTAAAATATCCTAAAATCTTTCAAATAAATTCAAAATTCCTCTTAATCTTCCAAACTACCCTGTAATCTTTTAAAATCCTTAACATTGGAAATTTTGAAAATCTATTGAAAATTCTTTAAAAGAAATTACCCTGTAATCTTTTAAAATCCTTAACATTGGAAATTTTGAAAATCTATTAAAAATTATTTAAAATACCCTACAAACCCGTAAAATTCTTGGAACCTTTTAAAATACCCTAAAATCTTTGAAATCCCTTTAACAAAATTTAATCTATTCAAAATTCCTCGGAATTTTTATAAATACTTTGAAATTCCTTCAATTTTTTAAAATCTATTAAAAATTCCTTGGAATCTTTTAAAGTATCCTAAATCTTTGAAACCTCTTAACATTTTTTAAATCTATTCAAAAATCTTTGGATTTATTATAGAATTTATAATCCCCAAAAATCTTCGAAATCTATTAAAAATTCCTCTGAATCTTTTAAGCTAATCTAAAATCTTTAAAAATCCTTGACATTTTTTGAATCTATTGAAACATCTGTTAATCCTTTTTAAAATCCCCTGACATTTTTTAAATCTATTCAAAATTCCTTTGAATCTTTAAAACTACTATAGAATCTTTGAAATTCCTCGCAATTTTTTTAATCTATTGAAAATTCCTGGAATTCTTTTAACTACCTTACAAATTCTTAGAATCTTTTACAGTACCCTAAAATCGTTGAAATTCCTTCAAGTATTTTTAATCTATTTAAAATTCCTCGGAATCTTTTAAAATACCTTGAAATTCCATCAAATTCTTAAAATCTATTCAAAATTCCTTTGAATCTTTATAAATCCCTCGAAATTCCTTCAAACTTTAAAATCTATTGAAAATTCCTTGGAATCCTTTAAAATACCCTAAATTCTGTAGTAATTTATATACCTCCGACCTCTGGAATCCCTTAAATCTTATGAAATTCCTTAAAGTAGTTTAAACTCTCTTCAATACTTTAAATCCCTCAATTTTTGTGAATAAATTCTTTGAAATTCATTAAAATAACTTATTGAGAACTTTTAAAATCTCTTAAAATTACTTAATTCCTTGTAAAATTGAGGAAATTTTTTGCATTCTCATACTTTTTTGTTTTTAATCCGTGGAAATCTTTAAAATGATGTTAAATTCCTTATAAAAAGTTTGAAGGCTTTGAATATTTCTGAAAATAATTAAATTGAAAGGTCTGTAAATCCTTTGCAATATTTTAAATCCTTTGAATTCTGTCGAAATCCTTTAAAATCCCTGCAAATCTTTTGAACTCTTTCAAAGACTTCATAGAACTCTTTTTAGGGCCGGTCTTCTAAATTTTTAGCTTACTTTTAATCAAATTAGTCTCGTTTTCCACCTTTTTGAATCTCGCTGGCAGGTCTGTAAGAATCAATCAGTTATTTCGAACAAAATAGATTTACTAATTATTAGAACACAAATATACTCTGCTTTTACGAAAACAATGTTAATACCTTCTTACTTACGCATTTATGAAAGCACAAAGTGGTTTTAATTTTGTTTTTAGCGAACATTGATGCATTGTGAGTGATTTTGATTTTATTTTTATCTGCACTTAAGAATTTAGTTGTATGGTATTTTGCACTTATATTAAAGCTTACTATTCTAACATATAAAATGTCCACTTAAAACAGAGAGAAAGCAGAAAGAAAGACTAAAAAGCATGGGATGCGTTACGGGCCGATGCCTCGGTCCAGACGAAACGGGGTACCCTGGATCAGGTACGACCCAGTCCATATCCTTTAAATTAAATTAAAGCTTCAGCCCCCCATAGGCCACCAAAATTAATGAAAAACGTAATCCTGTAGAGTTGCATTCGTACTTGCTTCATTCAATGTATAGCTTCATAGCACAAGACTAAAAAATATTTTACTGATTGTTCGTTGATAATAAAATAATGGTGTGCCATTGAAGTCTTTCCTTGATTAAATCAGTCACTTTTGAGTGGTATAAACAGTAACTTTCACTAATGAAATCAGTCATTTTGAATTATCTAACCAGTAAATTTCAATGATCTAACCAGTAAATTTCAGTGATCAAAGCAGTAAATTTCACTAATTAAATCAGTCGTTTTGAATGATCTAAACTGTAACTTGTACAAATTTGGACTGATTTAAATGGGTGCATTTACCACTAACCAGAGTGCGCGATCTGTTCGGGTCCGAGTTCTACGAAAATTCAAATTTAATATATGAAAAAAAGCTTTTTTATACAAATTATTAATAAAAATGTATAGTTCATTCGTAAAATTGAGGCAAAGTGTCAGTTATTCAGTTTGCAAAGAACAAATTCAATATTTTAAGTATGGTGATTTTCTTTCTCAATATATTTAAAGCACTTTTTAGTTGTGTTTTCAAGTCTAAAAGATAAATTTTCAACCAAAGAAATTAATTTTTAACTAAAATGATAAATCTTCAACCAAAAATAGGAATTTTTAACCCAATAGTTAGTTGGATTTTCAACCCAAACGATTATTTTTCTACCATAAAAGACTCATTTTCAACCAAGTATTTTTTTCATTTAAAAAAAGATTTTTTAATCAAAAATAGAAAAATTAAATTTTCTGTTAAGACAATCATATTTCAAGCAAAAAAATTAATCCTGAACAAAATAATTCAATCCTAAACTAAAAAAGATAAATTTATAAACCAAAGATATAATATTTAAATTTACAGTTACAAAAGTAAATTAAAAAAAAACGAGTTTTCAGCAAAATAAATTTTCAACAAAAAAGAAACGAATTTTCAATCAAATAAATTAATTTTTAATCAAAATGATGAATTTTCAACCAAAAATATGAAATTTTGACCAATTAGTGGATTTTTCAATCCAAAAGGTGAATTTTCTATCAATAAAACAAAACAATTTTCAACTTAATATTTTTTTTTCATTGAAAGAAATGAATTCTTAACAAAAAACAGAATAGTTAAATTTTCTATTAAACAGATAATTTTTTAACGAAAAAGATTACTTTTTTACCAAAAAAGGTAAATTTTCCACAAGAAATGGAATAGCTAAAGTTAATTTTCAACTAAAATGATGAATCTTCAACTAAAAAAAATTTAATTTTTAACCAAAAAGATGAAATTTCAACTAATGAGAGTAATCTTTTACAAAAAAAGACGAATTTTCAACAAATAGTTAAATTTCGAATCTTTCAATCTTGATGCTTTTGGTTGAAAAATCATTTTTCGGTGGAAAATTTAACTAATTTTTTAAAAATTCCTTTTTCTTTTCTTGAAAATTGATCTTTATAATTGAAAATTCAACTATTTGTTTGAAAAATGACTTTTTTTAGAAAATTATTCTTCTTGTTTGCAAATCCATTTATTTTTCATTAAAAGTTAATTTCTTTGGTTAAAAATTGATTAACTGAAGATTCAACTTGTCCGTTTTTTGGTTAAAAATTCGCCTTTTTTAGTTTAGAAATAAAGCATTTGGATGAAAATTCGTGTATTTTATTGAAAATTCGTCTTTTTTAGAGGAAAAATAATCTTGATGCTTAACAATGATTCTTTTTGGTTTAAAAAACATTTTTCGGTTGAAAATTTAACTAATTTTTTCTAAAATTCATTTTTTTTTCTTGAAAATTGATTTTTTAAATTGAAAATTCAACTTTGTGTTTGAAAAATGACTTTTTTTTTAAATTATTCATCTTGTTTGCAAATTAATTTATTTTGGTTAAAAATTTAACTATACTCTGTTAAAAATATATTTTTTTGTTAAAAATTAATTTTTTAGTTGAAAACTCGACTTTTTTGTAGAAAATTAATCTTCTTGTTTGAAAATTCATCTTCTTGGTTGAAAATTTATTATTTTTGGTTGAAAATGTATTATTTTTGGTTGAAAATTTAAGTATCTCGTTTAAACCGCCTTTTTCTTGGTTCAAAATTATTTTTTTAACTGAAAAGTGAACCATTTCATTTTTGCTTACAAATTTTTTTTAGTTGCAAATTCATTTCTTTCGATTAACATTTAACTGTCTTATTGAAATTTTTTTTTTTCAATTTTTGAACTTACAAATTAAGTATTTCATTTAAAATTCCTCTTTTTTGTTTAAATTCAACTGGTTTTTATTTAATATTAAAATCTTTTTTCGTTGGAGTATCAACTATTCAATTTTTCGTTGAAAAATCATATTTTTTGATTCAAAGTTATACTAATTTGTTAAAAAGTAATTTTTTTGGTTGAAGATTCATTATTTTATTTGAAAATTTATCTCTATGGCTGAAAATGCAACTATTCTATTGAAAAATTCGCTTTTTTAGTTGAAAATTAATTTTTTTGTACATAAAATTTAACTATTCCATTTTTGGTTGAAAATGTTTTCTTTTTTAGTTGAAAATTCAATTTTTTAGTTGAAAATTTAACAATTTTGTTGAAAATTAGTTTTATTTTAGTATAAAATTTACCTTTTTTAGTTAGAACTTCAAATATTTAATTGGAAATTGATTTATTTTGTTGACAATTGAACTATTTCATTTTGGTTCAAAATTTATCTTTATTAGTTGAAGATTCTACTATTTGGTAAAAAAATAGAGAATGTTATCAAAACACGTACTTCGAATTTGTTTCAGTAGACAATAATGTTATGTTTGTAAAATTCAGAACTACGCAAGAAAAAGTGACAGGAAATTAAAATATTAAATTTTTTCTGTTCAAATCCAATGACTTACTCTTTTACTTTATTTTACAAATGAACTATAAACTTTTATTAATAATTTGTATAAAAGAAGATATTTTTGATTTATTAAATTTAAATTTTCGCAGAACTCGGACCCGAACAAATCGCACACACTGGTGAGTGGTAAACTCCTCCATTAAAGAGTTGCACACTCGCACTGAAATTTTTAATTGTGAAAAACAAGAAGCATTTTTATCGAGCATGAAATTCGCACCCTATTAATATTATCTCCGATTTTTCCAGTTTCCTGAAGTAAGCTTGATTAGTTTTGTTTTTAATTTGCAACTTTTTTGGTTGTACCTTTCTGGTACTTTTCTGGAATTCGGGAAATTGTCTCTGAAATTGGAAAATGATAATAAAAATTTTGTTATTGATATTTGCCATAACTTACCACTAATTTTGACACAAATGCACAACATTATCACTATTATTTAAAGATGTGAATCACTTCCAACTTCTTGTTACTCACTCACTCTTATCTGAATATGAAAAGAAAAGATTTTTCTATCTTATCTTGTATTAGAATCGTGGAATTCATTATTGCAATTAACAGTTAGAAGAATTAAATTGTGAAATATTTGTAGCAAATAAATACTAGAGTGGTGCAAATCTGGAATTTACTATTGAAAAAAGTATTATAAGTATTAAATTCTCAACAAACGTAGAAAGCGATTTTTTTAAACTTTTTAGCCTATTTTTTAAAAAGAGATTTAAAAAATATGGTTATAAACAAAATTTATAAATAAGTAATTTCCTACTTGTTTACGACAAAAATTATTTGCGGTCTAATCTGTGTCGAAAAAATTCTTTTCCATCTTATATGTATCGTAACAGCTTATCAGGCTTATTATGCTGCAAAATATTGTTAAACGTTAATATTTATCGTTATTATAAATAATTTAGATAATCAAATATACAATTTGCATCATTTTTTCGTGGAAAAAAATGATTTTTTATCTAATATGTATCTAAGTTACATTTTAAGTAAACAAATAGAAAATCTTCATCTTTCGGGGAAAAAATGTTTATCTAATATCTCTATCTGCATTTTAGTAAGTCTAGCAAACTATTTTTATACACATAAAATGGAAAAAAATCCGCGGAAAAAAAGCAAATTTTATATTTGTTAACTTAAATTATTTATAAAAAACTTCAATATTAAGTCTAAATAATAATCTGCAGTATATTTGTCAAATCAAATTATTTATAAAAAAATCAATGTCAAGTTTTAACCATTTTCTTTCGTCAAAAAAGTATGAAAATAGTTTACTTGTTTATAACAATAAAATTGTACAATAAATAAATTATTTGCTTTATTTGTATGCTGTTTTTGTAAAGTTTGTTTTCTAAAAAACAGGTAAAAATGATAAAAGTTAAAAATATCGCTTCGTACGTTTGTTAAGATTTTAATGCTCTTTATTTAAAAAAAAAAAAAAAAGTTTCAAAACTGTTAAAAAAAATTTAATGTAGACCTTTTTTAATAGTAAATTCTAGATTGCGTCACGGTGCACCGGTTTTATTTACAAGGAGATGATCGGAATTACATTTTTTTTCAATCATAAATTCCCTACTGAGAGTCCTTGGATGATTATTTATTAATTTGCCAAAAATTTATTAATTTGCCAAAACATTGTTTGCCAATGGCGACCCGTTTTCGAAAAAATTTACTTTGTTCAAAAATTTTGGCGTGGATTGAAATATTTCTTAATTAAATTATCATTTAAAATTATGTAAATATAACATTTTAAAACATATTTTTAATAAAAAAACTCGCTTTTTTAGTTAAATTTCAGACTGAATTGAAGAAAATTGAATTTTCAATAGTTACAAATTAAATTCTTAATTTTCTTCAGTTGAATTCTCATCTGTTGGAAATTCAGTTTTCTTCCAATTTCTACAGTTTAATTTTTAACATGTTTCAAATTCAACTGAACTGAAGAAAGTTGAGTAAAATTAAAAATTGAATTTTTAAATGTTGAAAAATTTATTTTCAGTTTTCTTCAGTTCAATTGGATTTTCAACTGTTGAATGTTCAAGCAAAAAAGCGATCTTTTTACTAAAAATATTGTTAAAAATATTATTTTTACATTATAATTAAACATTTCAATCTATAATTTTTTTGTTTGAAAAAGTAGATTTTTTGGGACGAATGTAAAATACCTAATAATGAAATTCCCGACAGAAAATGTTTTTTTCATAAATATTATTTACTTGTTATAAGTTCAATAATCAAATATTTGTATGAAAACAACATTATTTTTAATGTTTAAATGTTCTAAAATTATTGTTTGATTTTAAAATAACAATAATTGCAAAAATATATATATTTCTGGATGATTTTTTTTCAATTGTGATTTTATTAGTTCAAACAATAATTTTAGAAACTTTTAACACTAAAAATCATTTGGTTTTGATAACAATATTTGATTACTTTACTTATAATAAATAATTAATATAAAAAATTTAATTTTTTAAAGTTGGGAATTTTCTAGCAACTTTTTGTCAGGAATTTTATTATTCGCGAATTTTACAGTGTCGGGAATTTTATTTTCCGGGATTTTTCAGTCACCGATGTTTTCGAAAACGGGTCGCCACTGGCAGTTTTCAATTTTTTTCAACTTTCAACAGTTAAAAATTAAATTTTTAACGTTTGGATTTTCAATTGTTGAAAATTGAAAATTCAACTGAATTAAAGAAAATAAAGTTTTCAACAGTTTAAAATCCAATTGTTAATTTTCTTCAATTTTCAACAATTCAAAATTGCAATCTCTTCAATTGAATTTTCAAAAGTTTAAGATTAAAAAAAAGCGAATTTTGGATTAAAAATATGTGTTAAAAATATTATATTTACATTATTTGACATGAGAATTTAATAAGTAAACATTTCAATCAAAAAATTTGAAAAAAGTCTATTTTTTCAAAACGGATCGCAATTCACAAATAATATTTTAGCAAATTAATAGTCATCCAATGAACTCTCAGTAGGGAATTATTAATATTTAAAAAAATCCCAACTCTGATCATCTTGTTAGATTTTATCATATTTCTTTGGATTAGATTCAACAAATTATAACCAAGAGAGGATTGGGTGAAAAAAATTATATTTCAAAATCTCAAATATTTTAAACTGAACTACAGATAAATTATACCATAAATTCAAAATTGTAGACTGGTTCCAAAAATGGATTGAGGTCGTTTCTCTTAGATTTTTAGAACAATATGGCAATAATCTGCTGAATACTAGTTGATTTCTCAATTATTCCTGATATTCTTTCCACCTCGAATGTAGAACTCTACGGCAAAGTCGCTTTTGGTGCTCACAGTTCATGTGGCCTTTTCACCCACAAAATCCTTTAGGTCTAGTTTCACAGCACATGGTTGCTACTCGTTTCTAACTTGTCGCAAAAAACTAATATTTAATTATGTTGACCTTTTCGTATGGCAGGAAAGTTTAGGAGATTAGTTTAGATTTTAGACTAAGAAATCAGTTAATAATAGAAATAGACTAAGTTTATGATTCTAGTATTTAAGTGCATTTGGGGGGGGGGGGGGGGGTAATATTTATTAGTTTGAAGGGTAGATTTTTTATTGGTTCTTTTTTACGAGACTTGAAGAAAGATAGAATCTTGAGGCAAGTTAATAAATATCAGAAAGGCCCTTGATTAATTATTGATGTCTTTTTTGAAATTGAAAATTAATAGAATCACATATTAATAATATAACAATCGTTGCACTGTGGCTATTTCTGCATTTCTAATTACACGAGCATTGCAAAAGCATGTAAAGCTTCAAGTCTTCGTTGTTTTAAAAATTTATTTATAGAAATCGTCTTGGGTCTAGAAACAAATCTTGAAATTTCGAGGGAAAGTTATGTTCGTAAAATTTTTAATTGCAGAATGGGAATTTCTGGGTGGAAAATTGTAGCAACCATGAGGTTTAAAAATAGTAGATTTTTGTTTGTGATTCGGGAATCTAAATTTGCAAGTTATGGTAATCGGTGATTGAATTTTGTTTCAAGGGGATGGTTGGTCTGGGGTGAAAGGGGTTGGACGATAAATAGAGAATTTCACCATTATTATTTCACAGGATACATGGCGGCCATTCGAAAGAAACTCGTGATTGTGGGCGATGGTGCGTGCGGTAAAACTTGCCTGCTCATAGTTTTTAGCAAGGACCAATTTCCTGAAGTGTATGTGCCTACTGTATTTGAAAACTATGTAGCCGATATCGAAGTAGACGGAAAACAGGTTAGTAGACTATTAGGAAAACTAGAATTTTAATTTCAATATAGTGAAAGACTGTTTCCAAATTCACACACATAATGTATTAAGAATTTCAGTTTCATTTGTAAAGGCAGTGACAAAGAATGTAAAATTTGTGTGCATAATAAACAGGGTGTCTACCCTACCTGGAAAACCTGGAAAACCTGGAATTGTCAGGGAATTTTTATATACCTGGAAAAACCTGGAAAAACCTGGAAATGTCAGGGAATTTTTTTTAAAGTCAGGG